>JASDQU011179245.1:2942-26342 GCA_032191745.1 Picea mariana | reverse complement strand
GATAGGACAGTCAGTTTAGGCATTGGCTCATGATGCAACTAGCTCCAAAATGTTGTGGCATAGAAGACTTGGAAATATTCATTACAAAGCTCTTCCAGATCTACAGAACATGGTATGTGGCATGCCCTCTATTTCTCTTAGTAAAAATGAAATTTGTAAGGGATGCATGCAAGGTAAAAATATAAAGAAATCATTTTCTAGTAGTGACAATAGTGCTCAGGGCATCTAAGATATGGCTCATTCTGAGGTATGTGGTCCCATGTCTTCTCCCTCACTCAATGGTTGTTTGTATTATGTCATTTTTATTGATTATTACTCAAGAAAATGTTGGATATAATTTCTTAAAGCTAAATTGAAAAATTTGATATATTCAAAGAGTATAAAGCCTTTATTGAAAAGCAGATAGGGAAACACATCGGAATCCTTATAACAGACAATGGAGGAGATTTTGAATCTCTCCAGTTTCAGGATTTCTCCAAGTCAGCGGGAATCAAGAGACAATTGACTGTGCCATATAACCCTCAGCAAAATGGAGTTGCTGAGAGGAAAAAAAAGACAATTTTTGAGGCAATGAAAGCAATGTTGTTTGACCAGGATATACCAAATTCTTTATGGGAGGAAGCTACCTTCACTCCTGTGTATATTCAGAATAGGTTTCCACATGTTATCTTGAAGGAAAAGACACCTGAAGAGGTATTCTCAGGGATCAAACCTGAATTAGGGAATCTAAGGATATTTGGGTGTCATGTGTATTTTCATGTCCCTAAGGAAAAGAGGACAAAGATGGAACCCTCGAGAAAGAAAGGGTTTTTCTGGGGTACAATGAGAAATCCAAGGCTTACACGATTTATGTACTAGGTCAAAGGAAAATAGAGGTAAAAAGAGATGTGACTTTCCATGAGGAATACACATTTAAGAAATCCAGAGAGCTTTAGCATGAATTAGAAGTAGTTCAGTCAGCTTCACCTTCTTGTGAAAATGAAGAGTCAGATGATTAGAGTGAGGAACCTTGTGAAGGGCTAGGTAATGATCCCCTACAACCTACTAAAGTGTTAGAAAGAACTCTTGAAGAACCTCCAACCAAAAGGAAACTGGGGTGGCTTAAAGAAATAGTACAGGAAGCAGAAAGGATAACTACTCCCAAAGGATCTTTCAGGGAAAGGAAGAGGCCTCATAGGTTTGGAGGCTATGTTGCACTGATGAGCAACATTAGTGATGTTGAACCTTCTTCATTTGGAGAAGAAGATAAATTACAAGTATGGAAGGATGCCATGCTTGAGGAATACAGGTCTATTATAAAGAACAATGTTTGGGACATTGTACCAAGGCCAAAAGATAAATCAGTGGTTTCTTCCAAATGGATATATAATATCAAACGTGTAGCTGATGGAAGTGTGGAAAAGTTCAAAGCAAGATTTGTAGCCACAGGCTTCACTCAGAAAGAAGGAATCAACTACGAAGAGACTTTTTCCCCATTATCCAGGTATACCTCCATTCGAACTATTATTGCTTTAGCTCCCATTATTGGTTGGAAGCTACATCAGATGGATGTAAAAACAACATTCTTGAATGGAAAGATTGAACGAGAGGTCTTTGTGGAACAACCATATGGTTTTGTAATGAATAAAAAAGGAAATCATGTATACAATCTAAGGAAGGCCTTGTATGGTCTTAATTAGGCTCCCAAAGTTTTATATGACAGGATTGATGGCTTTCTTAAAAGCCTTGGATTTCAGAAAAGTGATGTTGGTGCAGATATGTACTTCAAGGTAAGAGGTAACCAACCTGTTATACTAATCCTATATGTTGATAATCCCTTTCTAACAAGAGATGAAGGGCTAATAGCCTGGTGTAAGAGGGAGATAACCTCAGAATTTGAGATGAAAGACTTAGGCTTGATGCATTACTTCCTAGGATTGGAAGTATGGCAAAGACATGGCGAGATATTTCTGGCACAAGGAAAATACACAGTGGATGTACTAAAGAGGTTTGGTATGATGTATTGAAAATCCATGTCTACTCTGATGGTTAACAATGTGAGGAAGTTTCATGATTCTGATACAGGTTTAGATTTGGTGGATCCCACCATGTATAGTTAGCTTATTGGATCATTGATGTACATGATCCACACTAGGCCAAATATATTCTATGCAGTGATTGCAATGAGTCAGTTCATGACCAAACCGAGATAGAGACACTAGGTGTTAGCAAAGAACATCTTGAGATATCTCAGGGGGACCATTACTTATGGTCTGAGATATACATCTAGTGGTGGTTTATTTCTGCATGGGTATGTAGATGCTGACTGGACAGGAAGCCCAGTGGCTTGGAAGAGTTCTTTCAGATACTACTTCATTTTAGGATCCACTATAATATCTTGGTCAAGTCAGAAGCAGGGATCCATTGAACAAATTACAATAGAGTATGAGTAAATTGTAACAAGTGATGCTAGAAAGGAAGAAGTATGGCTCATAAAATTGGTTTCTGGGTTGTTTGGTGACAAGCTTGAGATGACGATGGTTCACTGTGATAATCAAAGTTTCATAAAATTTATAGAGAACCCGGTATTTCATGATAGGTCAAAACATATTGACATGAGGTACGACTACATCCGAGACATGGTCCAGAGAAAAACTGTAAAGTTATAGTACATATCCACGAGTGAGCAAGTAATTGATATCATGACCAAGCCTCTCACCTCGAGACAGTTTGTGTAGTTGAGAGGCAAGCTTGGTGTGGCTGAGAATGACTCCCTCATCGAGAGGGAGTGTTAAATTTGGCAACATCAATAGTCATTCTCCAATGAGAGGCCATATGGGCCACCTTGAGGCTTGTCAGGGAGATTTAGAGAATAAAACAGTCTTGTGAGGTATTAACAAAATCCAGGGGGAACATACAACCTTTGTGAGTCAAAAAAAAAGTCAGGATGAATTAGATGCTATGTGATTCTAATGCAAAAGTCAGGGGGAATGTACAACCTCTGTGAGCATAAACAGTCTAGTGTAAAAGGAAGGGGGAATGTACAACCTCTGTGAGCATAGAAAAACTAGTACAAAAGTTAGGGAGAACATACAACCTCTGTGATCCTAGTCAAAACTTGTGATCCATGAGAAAAATTCAAGGGATTTAGAAAAATTTAGGTTGAATATAAATTTCCTATGAGCTAGAAACAAACGATATTCCTAATATTGCAAATGATATAAATGTATTGATCTAGTGCATTGGCACGTGTAACATTATCCACCATGAAGAGAATTTCAAATTTTCTTGTCAAGAGTTGTAACTGAAGTCTTAAGTCTAGTGTAATGTTGAGTTGTAACTGAAGTACTAAGTCTAGTTTTATTTTAGAACTAAAGTGTAGTGTTGAGTCACAACTAAAGTCTTAAGTCTAGTTCTATTTTAGAACTAAAGTGTAATGTTGAGTTGTAAATAAGGTCTCAAGTCTAGTTCTATTTTCAAACTAAAGCATACCAGTCTCAAGTATAGTTCTATTTTGGAACTAAAGTGTAATGTTGAGTTGTAACTGAAGACTCAAGACTAGTTCTAAGTTCGAACTAAAGTATGAAGCTGCATTATGATTAACTCATGCAAATAGGTTACTATTTCAAGTCTCTCCTCTTCTCCTCTTCATCCTATATAAGCATAGGTTGAACCCTCTCTTCAACACAATTTTGAAACAAATTTTTTATATGTAGGTTAAGGGTGAAGTAATAGAGGAGCACATCAATCATAAAGAGGCAACATATCATAGGTGTATTTCAGCAAGGTCTTTTAAGTCCTTGTCAGGTCAGAGTCATCTTGGCAAGCTCTTTGAAAGTAGAACATTCATGGTAGATATTTGTAAGAGATATTACATTATTAATGCAATAAAGGGATATCATTTGTTGGGGTTTTTCACCCTGTACAGGGTTTCCCTAAGGTATGTGTGTTGTTGATATGCATTCTTAGTTATCTAGATAGTTATTGCTATTCGATTATGATTTGGAATTGTTGAAGTGTATTAAGATGGAATCAAAGTGTTGAAGAAAATAAAAGAATTAATCTGCATAAGAAATCAAGCTCATAATTTGACACTTATAGGTAGGACAAATACCAAGCACTCCCTCGGAGGAAAGGGAGAAACACAAAAATATGGCTGCTACAAGCATAGAAAGAATCAAGAGTATGGAAGTAGAATGTGCTAAGTTGTATGCAAAAATTACGGGTGTTTGGACACAACTAATTGAAGATGTGGAGCTGCAGGAGATTGGATAGAAGATACATGTTGCATAGGATAAGGAAAAAAAGTTTAAATAAGTAATAAGTACATTACTGCTAGTAGAGGTGGTAATAACAATGGCTAAAAATAGAAAGCTATATTTAGAAATAAATCAATTAAGGGTGGAGAAACATGCTTACATGCAAAAGATTTAGGTATTGAAAGAAGAATCCTATAAGGTCACAATGGAGTTAGCATCCACTCAAGGAATGATCAAGAAGGTAGCATAGGAAACCATTGAAAAATTGAAGACTCGCTTAACTACAAAAATGGCCAAGGAAATTGTACAACAGGAAGCATAAGTCAAGGCAAAAGTTGCAATAGCCAATGATACACTACAAAAGATTTTGGCAACTTGGAAGCAAACCTGAAGTGGCTTGGGACAAGCCACATGTTATTGTTGGGGGAATGTTGGAGCAGGATGTTTTGGATAAATCTTGGGAATCACATAGGAACATATCATGTGGCAGTTTGTCAAAGGAGCAATGCATGCAAAAAGAAGTTGAAGCATGGTCGGGAGTCAACGTGCAAAAAGGCAGAAAGTAGTTAGCATTTTGCAACATTTTTTCCACATTGTAATGGGCTTAGCCCTTTTGTAAAACTATAAATTGTAATAGGTTTTGAGTAGAAGAAGTAAGCTTTTTAGAGTCTTTTTGGGTGATGAGTTTGGAGCGAGAGCTTAAGGAAAGAACTTTTCAAAATCAAGTTTGAGGTGTGTAGAAGAGATATAAGGTGCGCTAAAGGACTTGGGGTGTCTTTTTGGAATCTAAAGTTGTGCAAGAGAAGTTTGAGGGTTTTTCTTATTCTTAAGGCGTGCTATGAAGGAATGAAGGTCTATAATTATGAAAAGTGCATTGTTTTGAGGTTGTGATGTTGTAGTCTTGGATCATATTCTGGGAATGATGCTATGAGTCTTGCTAGGGCATAAGGGGTAAATGTTACTAGGGTTCGAAACTATGTTTGAAGTATGAAGCATGTAGGTGAAGTCAAAAGTACTCCGTCTATGAATATTTTGAATTGGATTTTATACAGGTCTTAATGAGTTGGTGCTTAGTTGAGGAGATTGGTGTCTCTAGTAGGTTGGTGCATACACAATATCTTGTTAATTTGGTGCTTAGTTGAGGATATTGATGTCTCTAGTAGGTTGGTTCCTACATATTGATGAATCAATGCTTAATTAAAGGGATTGGTGTCTCGAATAGGTTGGTTCCTGCAATTATTGTAACACTAGTTTGGTGCCTACATAAATTTTGTAAAGATAAGTTTTATGGTTTTCTCCCGATAGCGTTTCCATGTTAAACTCTGTGCATTGTGATTTCAGTTTATATGTGATTAATGTTTCTTAGATAATGAATAATTGATGACTGGTGAAATAAAGTTAAAAATATCTTATAGTGATTCACCCCCCTCTCAGTATAATCATACGTTCAACAAAGTCAACATTCCAACTTAGAAAAGGAACAAGGATTGACCATCGAAAAGCATTCCCATTCAAATGTAGATCACATGCTCATTCCATTGAGTCAAATTTCCACATCAATTAAATCATTCAAATACCATTGTATCTGCTTCACTCAGTTTCATACCTAAAGTTTTGAAAGAAAGTGATAACCCTTTACGCACCTAAGCGAATATTCCCAAAAACAATCTTGGCATACCAAATTTTAACTCCAAATCACATTAAATATCTGGTAATTGGTTAATCCCCAATATATGGATGTATTTGGAAATAAATCCCTCTTTGAAGTTCATTTTAAATTATTATGACTTTCATGTAATTTTTGTATTTGCAGGTGCCATGGATAATAATGTTAAGGGAAGGAAACCCAAGATAGAGGATCCCGAACACAAAGAATATGACGAGGAGAAAAACACAAATTCATATTTATTATTATATACCACTCATAATAGAGGGTTGAAGGGATGCAATAGAGGATCAACATAAGACATAAATTGATAAATTGCTAGAAGAATATTTTTCGTTTTTACATTTATATGAAATTTCAATTATTTTCCAGTAGATAGATTAGGTATGGGGAATTGAGAGTGATACGAGTGGGGGGACAAATAAGATTCCACATTCATGTGGTTGTCCCTATTAAATAGAGAATACATTATTGTTAAAACCGATAGATTCTCATTCATGCATTCCACTTTAGTCTTTCTAGAGTCTTGTACATGTTGGTATGTTTGTTTATTTATTTAATTACTATTCAATCATATAACCTTTTGTTCTCTAATTATTTATTTTGGACTTTATAATGGATTTAATGCAACTAAAAACTAGACTGTGTGATATGGTTGTATAAATTCTTGCATCATTGATCTCATGGACACATGTAGTTAGTACTCATTTTGCTACTTTAGTTAGCATGTGTGCACAATTGTCAAAGATTCATGTTGATACTATTGATGCCATTTCCTAGTATTTTTATTTAATGATAAATTATGTATATTAAATATAACAAAATAACATTTTTTTTAACCTTTGTTGACTCTGGTCATGTGCCTTGCTAATGCCTATTGATCTATAATATTGTTCAGAATCTTGGAGACAACATTATTGTTCAAGCACAATAAGTTGAACAATCTTCTAATTCATTATCACAATATACATTTTCTTATAGATGTAGATATATAGGCTCTATGATATTGTATGTTTTCTAGTTATTCTTTGAGAATAACTTCAACCAACTTTTAAATAAATTCAGAATTATAAATGTAGCAATACATATTTATCGATGCATGTAATCCCAAACCAATGTATATTTCAACCCTTCACTAAATGTTGGGCACAAATCACCTTAATATATAGTCTTTAGGGTTTACAACATATCCAAAATCTTGGAACCTGTAAATTTTAAATTACCAAGATCATACATGGAGTTTTTTTCCTAGTTAGGTGTGCATTTTTCACCATGCCCTGGTTTCATGAATTTGTTTACAAGGAATGTTTTGGCCTTTATGCATAGAAAAGGGTTTTTGGTTTCAAAATGAAAAACTAAAGGTATCAACATATGTAAAATGATAAAATACAATCTGCACAACTTGCCACTCAATTTGGAGGTCATATGAGTCTTAGGAGTGCATATTATTTGAAAATTTTCAAAATCATATAAAAGGTTTTACTTTTTTATATTATTAATATGCTTTACTATTTGAAAATATATTATTATATTTTTCTAAAAGTAAATTGTAAAAAACATTATAATTTGTACCATCAATATAATTTATTGATCAATATAATGTATTATTTTTTTTTGTAACTAAGAGATTATATTAGAAGAACCTGTCAAAGTAAAAAATGTACAATTGTGTGCCTAAAGAAGTGAAGTAGTGGTTGCATCACCCAAGTGGGAAACTAATGCAGAAACATGTCCAAAATATACAATTGTCTTCCTAAACAAGTGAGGTGGTAGCTGCATCGTCCAGGTGGGAAACCAATGCCACCACATGTCCAACAATAACAATGTCTAGAAACTGAGTGTCTGTCACAATCCATTTCAAAATTTCTAAGCCTAATGATATCTCTATAGACAATTATGCCGTGCAGGGCTGATTCAAAAGAGGAAATCGAATACTCCATCGGAAAAAACTAAAAAGAACCTAAGAACCTAACCATCAATTTGAGCCCGAAGTTGGATAGGCTTGTTTCCCATCTTCATTTGTCGCTGGCTCCAAAGCCTAGCCCACTATCTCTGGAGATATATTCTTGTGGAGGATATTTGTCAGCAACACCTCAAGGTGATCCTTACATCGTGTCCACAACTTGAATCTGAACTGTAGGTATGACAAGTCTCTCCTAAGCTAAAAAATTGAGGTCCTGTAAAATAACCATAACGCTCTAAAGACCTTGGTTTTCTTCACAAGGTGAGGGGGTCACAGTATTAGGGGAGGAGGTAGAATGGTTAGGATGAGCGATCGAAGGAGTAATTAGGTGGGTAGGAGGCTGCGAATTCGAAGGCTCATCCTCAATGGGTCCATGTGCAAAACCCAATGAATTTCCCATATTGTTGTACCATTTGACCCTGCAAGCCGAGGGGGAGGATAGAGGAGGAAGGCCCATGGTGGAAGAATGAGTAGAGGAGGGTTCCAATTCAAGGTTACGTTGATGTCCACGCCCATATGGACTATACCATTCTAGTGGGAATTTAGACTTATCTCTTTTCCTCGACATCTGGAGGTTGAAGAGGCAAGGGAGGACAGAGTGATGCAAATAAACGGGGAGGGGGGGGAGGGGGGGAGGGGACTGAGAGTGAGGGCCGAAGCTTAGTTGAACGAAATCCAGAAAACGGTAATGGATAGGATGACCTAATGTCATGAAATATTTGGAGGAGCCACCTCTCCTTACGAGACCTACTGTAGTGTCATCCCATCACCATTATCGTGCTTGTGTGAAGGAGATGGTGTTGGTACTCATCCCGGTGTATGAACTGTTAAGAGTAAATTATCAGCATTAAGTAGCCGAAGAGGATGGATAAGTGGAAAGGCGTGTGGCTTTCCTGTGTCAAGTTTCCTCCAACCTTCCACGAACAAACAATCTACTCAGTGACACACCAATATCCGAGGAAATATAATGTATTATTTGAAAAATAAGGAAATAATATATTTTAAAAATAAAAATACTTCTTTTAAAATATATATAATTTTAAATAATATATAAGGCCAAACAACAGATAGGGAACTATCCCTACCCCTTCATGAAGGGACACACCCATTAATTAAATACTTAATTTCCCTTTTTATTATTTCACTATTCCAAATACCATGGGAAAATACATGGGAAAATACCATGGGCTTCCAATCCCATGGGTTTGAAACCACCATCTCACTTTTTCTTTTCATGTGTACCAATTTTTTTAATATACTTATACACCTATATATAAATAAATCTTGAAAATGTTATGTGTATTTGTAAAACCGTAATATGACATTAATGACAACATTGAACTTTTAACATCAATGAAAATAATTCCAACAAAATACTACCTAAATCACTAATTCCATATAGTTAGTATAATTCACTATTTGAAAATTTTCAAAATAACATGAAAGGTTTTACTATTTATATTATTAGTATAATTATTAATTTTTTTTAAGTAAGAAGTATCATATATTAAAAACCTTCCAGAATTGAGGCAAAGTTACAAAATACAGTGATAGCCCTGCTGTAATTACTGGACTGCCCCAACAGAGGGGAAACCAGTCCATCCAGCAAATGAGTCCAGCATAGATAGTAAGATAAGCTAAGAAAAGTGGTCTCATATAAATTGTTCATCAACTAAAACTAACAAAAGGTTGACAATACATTGTGAAACACTATAGACTTAGACACCTGGTAGATAGCCCGGCCACGTGGTGTGGAGGTCCTCTGTCCAGGGCTCCTCTTTGACATGCGTCACCTGGTCTGCCCATTGCCGGTCGACTTGCACTTCGCCCATGGTTCTATCAGCCTTTGTGGTAGCATTTTTCATCAGTATCCCTGCCGAGTCCGTCTCTGCAACACTGCGTTCTTGCGCGCCCTGCTCCCGTGCCATCACTGTTGAGTGTAGCGTCCTGTCATGTCCTTCATCTGGAGATGCTTTGGGTTCCTCCATGGGGGTCACTTCTGCCGAGTCCGAGGAGAAAGATGCATGCAAGGAGGAGAGCGTCTGAAGAAATACCTCCACCTTTTCATCTATTGCTTGTAGTCGGAACCGGAGATCTACCACCCCTTGGCGGAGCTCAAAAACTAGGCCGTGAAGGATAGCTAGGCTATCTCTGAACTACGCATTGTTGAAGGAATCAGTGAATTGGTATTTAGCACCCTCATGCTTGCGATGTGGAGGAGGCTCACCACTTGAGTTTCTCAGAGGGTAAGGGACTGGTGTGGGGGTAGTGAAAGCCACCGGAGGGTGCAGGAAGGAGCTCAACAGCTGGGGTATTATCGCCAAACAACCAAACTGCAAGTTTGATGGATCATGAGAGGAAGCCAAGAGATGCTCAGACTGGAGCGTGGGGGAGGAGCATATGGAAGGTGAGTCAGGGGGAGAGACCGAGGGCCAACGAGGCTTCTAGGGAGAGCCCCTTCGCAGCCTTCCCCTGGGACGAGGCATAGGGTGATAGCTGTTATTAGCCGACGAGAAAAGGTACACTATACAGAGGTGTATGACCAGGTGGTGAACAAGGGCGGCATGGAACCAGAGAATTCTATCTGGATTAGGCCCTGGCTGCCATGGTTGCAAAGGGGAGAGTCCTCTAGAATGCAAGTGGAGACGAGTGATAACCATTGCTACCCAAGCCAAACGATGACGTGGATATGGAGAGGAAGATTTCATAAATGCGCCCTCTAATCACAGTAAAGGCTATTTAATCAGATGGGAAGGTGGCAGGCTGTGGCACGAGCCTATCACGTGGCTCTGTGCCGTGGCGACTGGTGCCTGCCCCCTCCGTCTACCATGTTCGCCGCCCTAACACCCCATCCAGGGAGACATCCACCATTTCATCTTTGCGGATACACTGCTGGAGAATAGGGTGATTATGATCCCAGGCTGAGTTGCAATGGATTTCTGGACCACTCCATTTGGTACCCAGATTAGCCAGTTCATCCACAACTTGATTTGTCATCCTCCTGATGTGTGCAGGAATGATAGCCTAATTTGGATGCATTAGATCTACGATGATCTGCAAGCCGTGTGAGAGTCTCTAGCTAGGATAAATTCTATCCGGATTTTCCCCGTTTAATATTCTGCACAGCAGGCCGATGATGACTTGGGAGTCCCCCTCGACGATTACCTTGGTAATGTTGGTTTTGATGGCCAATTGCAATCCTTTGATAAGACCACAGAGTTCTGCTATATTTTTCGTAGAGTGCCCGATGGAGTCGACGCCTATGACGAGAATGTGCCCATGATGGTTGTGGAATACTACTCCATAGCCGGCAGCCCCTGGATTACCCTTAGAGGCTCCATCAAAATTGAGCTTGATGAAATCTTCAGGGGGGGAAGACCAAGAGGGGGGGCTGCTAGAAGGGAAGGTGGGAGAAGGGGAGGGGAGAATCTGAAGAGAAGGGAGTGATATCCAATGCTGAAGGATGGGGATTTCAGAAGGAGGGCAGGTTAAGTCTACGTTGGACCAGTTTCGTAGGTGGAGAGTTTCCAGGATGTTGCGATGGCATTGATGCCAACACTGTTGCCATAACAGGGAGATGCTTCTGAAGATTCTCCTGTTCCTTTCTTTCCACGTTTTCCAAAGAATAAAGATGGGTAGAAGTTTCCAGATACGATTAAGGAGAGGGGAGTGAAAAGACTTGTCCCTCCATTCCATAATAGTTTCGAGGATTCTATCCCTGAGATGGTCTGAGGTACACATGATAAGCGCTGCTTGATCCCAAATTTGAGTTGTTTAAGGGAAAGAATTGAGGAGATGGTTCATGGTTTCCTCTGCTTCTCCACACAGTATACATAAAGAGGGTCCCACAAAACCTCTTTTTGAGAGGTTGTCCCATGTGAGAATGCTAGAATGGGAGACCAGCCAAAGGAATAGAGTGATTTTAGGCCAATGTTTAAGACTCCAAATTTTATTCCAATCTTTCGAAGCAGGGAGGGGGTTTGACTGAGTTATGATTTGATAGGCTTTCCGCGTGCTGAAAGAACCCTGTGGCTTGTATCCCCATCAAAGAGTATCTTCTCTTGCAATTTTGGGTATTTTCTGTTTAGCCATCTCTTCTTGAAAAGATGCCAAATCTATATGCGCCTCCAGGTTAAGGCATTCCCTATCCAAATGCGAGCATCTCTGGGCATCCTCTGCAGGATTGTCCTGCCAATAGTCAGCTACTCTTGTCAGGCCTGCCTATGTGGCTTGGGTGCAGATGTCACGGGCCCATTCTTTAGCATTCAGAGTTGGCCACTACTTCCAAGAGTCTTGCCAGAAAAGAGTCGTTTCCCCATTACCTATCTCCCAGAAGGCATGTCGAGTCACCAATTGTCTATTCTGCTTGGCTGCTGTCCAAATTAAAGAGCCCGAGTTGTCCCCATTCCATCAGATTAAGTTCTTCTCTGCCATGCTTGGAGCGTATTTCTTCCTCCAGAGTCTGGCCCAAAGATCCTTGGGATTTTTTAGCCAGCGCCACTAAATTTTAGCGCTGAGGACCTTGTTCATTATAGAGGGGTCCCTTAATCCCAGTCCTCCTTGTTTTTTGGGTTGACAGAGTTTATCCCAGCTGACTAGTGCTATTTTCTTCCCTTTTTTGAGGCCTTTCCAAATGAAGTTTCTCTGTAAGATTTTGATGGTTGTGAGGACAAACTTCGGAGTAGCCAGTGTGGAAAAAGAATAGATCGGGAGGGCCTGAAGAACGGCTTGGAGGAGAGTGAGATGGCTAGGAAAGTTTAAGGCTCTAAAGGTCCAGGAAGAGAGCCTTTTAGAGAAGGAAGATAAAAGAGGTTCCCAGGAGGAATTATGGAGGGCATTGTCAATCAAGGGAATGCCAAGGTATTTGGACGGAAGGGAGCTTCTATTGAATCCAAGGATATTCGAGATGTGGCACTGAACCTGTGGGGGCGTATTGAAAAAAAAATATTTGGGACTTATCCTTATTGCAGTCAAGGCCTAAGGCATCAGAGAATGTTTGGAGGATCTCCTAGATAGAGTTGGCTTCACGGACAGTAGGGCTACCAATTAAGAGGGTTTCATCCACCAATTGGTTGTGCGAGATAGGGGGGGAGATGTCGTGCAAGGGTAATCCTATCAGAAGGTTGTTTTCTGAGGCTATGTGAATTGAGTGGCTGAGGCCTTCAGCCGGGATGATGAAGAGGAAAGGGGAGAGGGGGTCGCCCTGTATAATCCCTCTTGTAGAGGAGAAGGGTCGTGAGGGGACACCATTAATGAGAAGGGAGAAGAAAGCTGAGGAGGTTAGATTCAAAATCCACTTTACTGAATTATGATCAAAACCAAAAGCTAGAAGAATTACTTGCATATACTCCCAGCTTATCTTATCAAAGGATTTAGAGAGGTCTAATTTGAGGAACATACCTGGAGTTTTGGTCTTTTGCAGGGAGTGAATTACTTCATGGGCTAGGATGACACTATCCAGGATTTGCCTACCCTCAACGTAACCAGATTGCTCTGGGGAGATGATTGTCAGTAGGATAGGCTTGAGTCTTCGAGGTATCACTTTGGTGAGGAGTTTGTAGATGACGTTGCAGAGAGCTATAGGCCTATACTGCTTGGGCCGATAAGCCTGCCCCTTTTTGGGAACTAGGGTAAGGAAAGTGGCATTGAGAGCCTAGAGGACCTGTCCAGTGGCTCGATAGTCTTCCAAAATTTCCCAAACCTCTGTCCTGATCATCGGCCAGTAGTAGTGGAAAAAGTCACTGGTGAAGCTGTCGGGGCTAGGAGCCTTGCACTTGGGGGTGTCCTGAAGCGCTTGATCTACTTCCTCGATTGTGAAGGGCCTGAGGAGGGCTGCGTTTTTCTCTTGGGTGACAAGGGAGGGCACATGCTGCGTAATCTTATTGATTGCTTCATGTCTATCTTGGACGGGCTCTGTGAGGAGGCTTTGAAAATACTCGATCAGGGTTGTTTCCATTTCAGCATGGGAGTGGATGGTTTCCCCTTCATCCGAGATGAGATGCATGATCTTATTAGAGTGCCGCCTTTGGATAAAAATTCTGTGAAAGAATTTGGTGTTGCGTTCCCCTTCCTTCAGCCACTGAACACATGATTTCTAATTCCATAAGATTTCTTCCTGTTTTTTGCTAGCCTCAATCTGTTGAGTTACTTTTATTTCCTGGGCTTTTAGCTCCTTCGTTAGTCCTTGCTCTCTAATCTGGTGCTGAATTTCACCCATTTGTTCTAACAACTGTTTTTGGGATTCAAAAATGTTGCCAAAGGTATGCTTGTTCCAAAGTTTGAGAATTTGTATGAGATTGTTTAACTTTTGCTGGAATTTATACATTTTGGAACCGTGAGGGATCGCTGCCTCCCACCACCAATTTTGGATATTTGCTTGGAAATTAGGGTGGTCTAGCCAGAACTGTTCAAACCTGAAGGGTGTTTTACCAGGTGTGGCCAAGACATCCAACCATAATTGTATGGGCTAGTGATCCGACCAGAGAGGTTCATGATAGTAGATTCCATTGTCGTGCCATCCATCATGAGAGATTCTGAGATGAGGAACCAGTCTAGTTTGCAGGCGATTTGATGTATTCCTGTCCTTCTGTTTGTCCAATTATGAATTCCATTGTTGGCCTCCAAGTCGATGAGGTGAAGGTCGTCTATTAGGCTGTTGAAGTTGCTGGAGTCTCGATCCAGTCGTCTTGATCCTCCTTTTTTTTCCTCCAGGCTCTAGATGATATTGAAATCCTGACCAACAATCCATCTGTTATACTGTGCAAGGCTGGATAAATAACTTAGGATTTTGAGGAAGGCTTGCTTATCCCTTGGAGTGGCCGGACCATAGACATTGGTCAGATGTCTGGGCTTGTTTGAGCCGATGAGCCTATAATCTACTGTGATGGACCATTTGGTAGTGAAAAAGTTTTCCATCAGCATGGCGTTGTTGTTCTAGAGGATATTCAATCCTCCAGCCGTTCCTGTGGCATCGATTGAGCCCGCTCCCCCTTGCCTCCAACAGTGGGGAAGTAGCCTGTCAATGTCTTCTGAGGTGCATTTTGTTTCCTGCAATAGAACAATGTCTGGTGTTTCCACTAAGATCAGTTCTCGTAGCATTTTTTGCTTGCTACGTCCATTGAGGCCTCTGATATTCCATGATATGATCTTCATGATGATGTAGGGGTGGGGAGAGGAGGGAAGTTGTCTGAGATTAGGTGGATCTGCCCTGAGTTCACCATGAAGTTTCCTATTTCCTGTATGATCTTGTTTGTGGATTTCCTCCCCCTTTTCTTTTCATCTTTCTGGGCTTTATTTGGGTTCTTTGTCTGACTACCCTAGATTCCTAAGGCTTTGCTAGCTTGTGCTGAGGAATCGACTGAAGAGTTGAGAAAGACTTTGTGCACCTTCCGCAGTTGATCCCTGGGTATAGTGTAAAGTTTTTGCTGCCTATAGGCATGCTCCAGGTGCTCCAGATCTACCCCGGCTAGGTCTTGCTCCTCCATCTCCATTTCCTCATCCCCATCTTCTGTCTCCTACAAATCTTGCAGATCCCGTGCCGAGTCTAGGGGAGGGATATTCGGTTCCTTACTCTGTGGGGGTCGTTCAGTACTTTGGCTAACTGGTTGGGGACCATTGTCTAGGGGTGGTACATTTGGATTTGTAGGGGTTGTGGGGTTTTCTGGTTGATCATGTAAAATTGCAAACTTATTGCTGGTTGAAGGATCTTTACTTACCTGAGTCGGTTGCTTTGTTCCTCCTTGTCATCTTTTCCCTACTAGTTGTACAAAGCCTTCCTTGTCTTTGCCTCTTTCTGGATTCCCTTCTTTATGGGCCGAATTGAGAGGGCATTCTCTGAAGAGATGACCATGTTTGTGGCATTTCCTGCATCGGAATGGAATGTGTTCGTAGTCGATGGTCTAAGACCAATCCTCATCATGATACTCCAGTGTGATGGATCCTAGGAGCAACTTAGCTATGTTCAGATACACACAGATTCGCACGTAGGGGGTGTAGTGCCGCTACTTGGTGGCTTCAAAAGACTTAACATAGATGCCAATGGTATTGCCAATGCCGGCCAGGACCTCTTCCAACCAAAATTCTTGGGGAAGAGAGTACAGTATAATCCAAACCGGTGCATGGGAAAAGTCTTCCTTCTCAGGGCTAAACTTTTCTGTCCAGAATCTTAAGAAGAGTCCAGCTGAGTTGTAAAAATATGGCCCCCCATCAAAGATGCGGTTGTGATCCTCAAGATTGTGGAGGATGATTGTGAATAACTCTTTGGAACCCAATTGCAAATTGTAGTGGCCTTTTGGTTTCCACCAGTGTCGTATCCATTTGACTAGATCACGCTCAGATGGCCAGAGCCCTAGAAATTTTCCCACCAGGGCATAGTCTCTCATGTATTGCTTCTTCTCTTCTATGCATGGTGATCTTATGAGATATTTTGGAGCCTGTAGTGCCTATGGAATGCATTTGCCTGGCATCCAAGGTACTGAGGCGTTTGCAGGGGCTGTTTCTTTAACTGGATCAATATCCATCTCCCAATCCTTAAAGGTCCCTTCCACAAGGAGCTTCGAGCGCATGTCTGGAGGCGGCTCAAAGGTCGGCCTTTTCGCTCCTGCTACAAGGTTTTCATTTGCCATGATTTGGCTGTAGGAGACGCTGGTCGGCGCCCCTTCCCTGCGAGACATGAGCTCTCGTGGGGCATTCGTCGTGGTGACACAGTTCGTGGCAGCGACAGTGCAGCTTTAAACCCTAGTTGCAAAGCCCCCCTTGTTCTCTCCTTGAGCAATAGTGTTGTAATGGTGAAAAGGTATGCGGGCTTGGCCTAGTTAAGCTTTCTGTAGCTAGCCCACATCCTTGCTCGGGTTTGAGCACAAGACCTGACCTTCGTTGCAAGAATGACTTTACCATCCAGCCGCCTCCGCTCACCTTTTATTAGTATAATTATTATTTGAAAATAAAATATTATATTTTTCTGCAAATAAAATATTATATTTTTATTAAAATAAATGGTAAAACAATTTATAATTTGTACCATCGATACAATTCATTAATCAATATAATGTATTATTTGAAAAATAAAGATATGACAGATTTTTTAAAATGAAAAGAATTCTTTTAAAAATATATATTTTTAATATAATTCTAAATAATATATAAGGCCTAATACCAAATAGGGCACAACCATTACACCTTCCTTAATGATATAATAAGGTTGGGCAGAGCCCCTACCCCTTAACGATGGATAATCTCAAAGCATAACATATCTCGAGATGAAAATTGACTAGATCAATAATTGCACAAATGACCAAACTTGACCGAAAAAAATATAACATTGATCATAGTTGACCCATCTACCGTGTATATTTTCTATAACCCTAACCCTGAGCTTCTACAGAATAATATTTGTTGTTTTCCTTAATCCTAAAATTCCTAAACTTATGCGGCATAATATTTTCTCTTCTCCTTATCATTGAACTTCTACAGAATAATATTTGTTCTAGTACTTAACCATGACCTTCTCTAGAACAATATTTGATCTTGTACATCATCATCAACAACATTTGTTACTCTGCATCATTTGTAAATAAAATTACTACAAAGGAAGTGATTACTTACAAAGAACTTTGGAGGGTAATTTAATAGACTGGTATGTGATGAATGAGAAGCTTGATATTGTAGTGCTAGAGGTAATTGGAGCATCAAATGATGACAAATCAACTTTTAGGAATGCCAGTAGTGAGTTAAAGAGAAAGAGAAACAACTCACTCGGGATACAAACAGATTTGAAGAGTGAAAATTATGATGTTATGTTGCCTCCCATGCTTCCCCCGCAACAGGATATGTATATGCTGGTGGTCAAAATTTTAACCACACTTACCCATATATTGTGCATCCATCACCTCAAAATTTTAGAGTCTAAAATGTACCCGAAAATAAGTTACAGAGAAAATGTGAAATTAACTTGTTTGAAACTCATTTCAGGAGAATTGAGGAACCCTAACTTCCACAAGGTATATCTCAAAATGTATAGAAAACCAATGTATGAAATTTGACCGCATGTATGCCGAGATCTTGCCTCCATCTCCTCAAAATTTCGTAGTATGCAACGTTCGAAAAAATAAGTTATAGAGAAAATGTTAAACTCACATGAAAGTGATTTCCCAACTCTCCCATTTTGGAATGATATTCAATCTTTTCTCATCCACTTTTTCAAATGATATTTTATTTTTCACCAGACACTTTCTCTCAATACTTTCTCTTTTTATTCTTTATCAAGGGACACACCCATTAATTAAATACTTAATTTTTATTTTTTTTATTTCTCTTTTCCAAATACCCTGGAAAAATACATGGGAAAATACCATGGGTTTCCAAAGCCATGGGTTTGAAATCACCATTTCACTTTTCACTTTTCACGTGCACCCATTTTTTTAATATACCTGTAAACCTATATATAAATCAATCTTGAAAATATTTTGTGTATTGATAAAACTGTAATATGACATTAATATATTTTAAATAATATATACATTCTACAATATATTGCTTTATGACTAAAGTGATTGCAAGAAAAATAATAACCAGGGAAAGGGTTTTGGTACCGAGTCATGCAAGACCATCTTTGTGGGAAATATCTTCTAAATATTTCCTTGTTCTCATTGGCAGAAATGTCAATTTTCTATGGAACATCATTTTCTCTCTTCCTCTTGCCTTCGTCACTGATGGAGATTTTGATTACATCAACATAGCTCTTAGATTTTCCTTCATTTACTTTCGTCAATGACATTGTATCTTTTGAATGTTCTTTGATGATCATCTGAATCTTATCATCTCAATTTTTCACCACACACTTTTTCTGAATACTTAATCTATTTATACTTTATCATAACCCTTCATGAAGTGACATGTTAATTCAAAAAAACATGGCACCCATTAATTAAATAATTTATTCCCCTTTTTATTATTTCACTTTTCTAAATACCATGGCAAAATACACTGGAAAATACCATGGGCTTCCAAACCCAAACTAACATTTCACCTTTTAATTTTTCATCTACACCCATTTTTTTTAATATACTTGTAAACCTATATATAAATCAATCTTGAAAATATTGTGTGTATTGATAAAACTGTAATATAATATGACATTAATGACAACATTAATCCTTTAATATCAATAAGAATAATTCTAACAAAAAAAACTACCTAAATCATTAATTTTATATAATTAATATAATTCATTATTTGAAAATATATTATTATATTTTTCTAAAAAATAAATTGTAAAACCATTTATAATTTATACCATCAATACAATTTATTATTTAAAATAATGTATTAACCAATATAATGTATTTTTTTAAAACTAAATACAATTTATTATTTAAAATAATGTATTAACCAATATAATGTATTTTTTTAAAACTAAAGATATAATATATTTTTTAAAATAAAAATAATATTTTTTAAAATATATATTTTAATTATAATTTTAATCAATACAATTTATTAATCAATATAATATATTATGCGGTTGGTAGTTGTGGGCACCTAGTATGCTTTTGCCTCCTTTTTCTTATCCTTATGTTATAGGGATTTTTGTCTAATCTAAGATTTGGGATTTACCAATGAAAGGGTTAAAAACTCACACCAAACCATAGGTATATAATAAATCTTAGGCAAATTTGTTATATATGAAATGAAAAAGGGTGAAAGAACATAACTTATTCCTAAAGTTTGAGGTAGATTTAAGTGGTGTTATCCGATCGAATGGTACATTGAGATTTATATTTAGTTTCAAATATACAAAAAAAAATACACAAACAAATCCTTTCTCCAACATGTGCATCTAAAGTGATTAGAACCCAAAGAAAATCAACCTCAATTATTTTTCAAATCAAACAATTCACAACCAATTTATGAATAGAATTTATACACCAACTAAACTAATCATACCTAATTGATTTATTGTTATAGCATCAATTTCCATCATATATGCATTGATGACATGTTTTGTCATTTCTCCTCCTACTTCCAGACATCAATTTCCTATGTCTCCTCTAGATTCTTCAAAAAACATTTTTTACTGACTTGTATGCGCCTTAGCAACTATGCAAGGCATGTATATGGGAGTTTCTCTAATGAAATTCATGTAAATGTCATTTTTTCTCAAAAAAATACAATTTCCACATTATTGGTCGAGGTTCGTGAGTTTTCCTTGTTATTAACCCCCTAATGCATGTACATAACGAATTATAACCACCCCAACCACTTAGACATGGTATAAATTGAGCACAAGCCATGAGGAGAGGAACTGAATATGGAAGCAAAGTTATGTGGGCTATTTCCCACCTTGTTTGTAAGTCCTTATGTTCTCAGTGCTATTTTTTTCCTTAGACCTAGAAACCCTTGTTTTAAACCTTATATTATAATTTTATAAAAGTAAATTGTAAAACAATTTATAATTTGTACGATCAATACAATTTGTTGATCAATATAATGTATTATTTGAAAAATAAAGATACAATATATTTTTAAAATAAAAATACTTATTTTAAACATTATATAATTTTAAATAATATATAAGGCCAAATAACGAATAGGTCACAATCCCTACCCCTTCATGAAGGGACACACCCATTAATTAAATACTTAATTTCCCTTTTTATTATTTCACTTTTCCAAATGCCATGGGAAAATACATGAAAAAATATATTTTTAAAATAAAAATACTTATTTTAAACATTATATAATTTTAAATAATATATAAGGCCAAATAACGAATAGGTCACAATCCCTACCCCTTCATGAAGGGACACACCCATTAATTAAATACTTAATTTCCCTTTTTATTATTTCACTTTTCCAAATGCCATGGGAAAATACATGAAAAAATATCATGGGCTTCCAAACCCATAGGTTTGAAACCACCATCTCACTTTTTTCTTTTCACATGTACCAATTTTTTTAATATACTCATACACCTATATAAAAATCAATATTGAAAATGTTATATGTATTTGTAAAACATTAATATGACATTAATGACAACATTGATATTTAACAACAATGAAAATAATTTTAACATAATACTACCTAAATCATTAATTCTATATAGTTAATATAATTCACTATTTGAAAATTTTCAAAATAATATGAAAAGTTTTACTATTTATATTATTATTATTATTATCTGAAAATAAAATATTATAATGGTAAAACAATTTATAATTTGTAACATGAATACAATTCATTAATCGATATAAGATATTATTTGAAAAATAAAGATACATTATATTTTTTAAAATGAAAATAATTCTTTTAAAAAATATATATTTTTAATATAATTCTAAATAATATATAAGGCCAAATAATAGATAGGGCACAACAATTACCCCTTCCTTAATGATATAATAAGGCTGGGAAGAACCCCTACCCGTTAACGATGGATAATCTCAAAGCATAACATATCTCGAGATGAAAATTAGCTTGATCAATAATTGCAAAAATGATCAAACTTGATCGAACAAAATATAACATTGATCATATTTGACATGTTTATCGTGTATAACTTCTATAACCCTAAACTAAACCTGAGCTTCTACGGAATAATATTTGTTATTTTCCTTAACCCTAAACTTTCTAAACTTCTGCGAGATAATATTTGTTCTTCTCCTTACCATTGAACTTCTACAGAATAATATTTGTTTGTGTATTTATCCCTGAGCTTCTCAAGAATAATATTTGATCTTCTACATCATCATCATCATCAATATTTGTTACTCTGCATCGTCTGTAAATAAAATTACTACAAAGGAAGTGATTACTTACAAAGAACTTTGGAGGGTAATTGAATTGACCGGTCTGCAAATAATGAGAAGCTTGAGAATGCAGTGCAAGAGGTAACTGGAGCATCAAATGATGACACCTCATCTTTTTATGAATGACGATAGTTAGTTAAAGATAAAGAGAAACAACTCACCCGGGCTACAAATGGACTTGAAGAGTGAAAATTATAATGTTTTGTTTCCTCCCATGTTTCCCCTGTAGCGGGATACATATACGCTAGTGGTAGAAATTTTAACCACATGTACCCATAGATTGTGCATCCATCACCTCAAAATTTCAGAGTCTAAAATGTACTAGAAAATAAGTTATAGTGAAAATGTCAAATTAACTTGTTTGAAACTGATTTTAGGAGAATTCAGGAAGCCTAACTTCCACAAGGTATATTTGAAAATGTATAGCAAACCAATGTATGAAATTTTGACCACACGTATGTGCAGATCTGGCCTCCATCTCCTCACAATTTCATACTATGAAACATCCCAGAAAATAAGTTATAGAGAAAATGTCAAACTGACCTGAAATTGATCAATCTTGAAAATATTGTGTGTATTGATAAAATCGTAATATGCCATTAGTATATTTTAAATAATATATACATAATACAATCTATTGCTTTATGACTAAAGTGATTGCAAGAAAAAGAATAACCATGGAAAGAGTTTTGGTACCGAGTTATGCGAGACCGTCTTTGTGGGAAATATCTTCTAAATATTTCCTTCTTGTCCTTGGGAGGAATGCCTATTTTCTATGGAACATCATTTTCTCTTTTCCTCTTGCGAGATTTTGATTACATCAACATAGATTTTATATTTTCCTTCATTTACTTTCTTTGATGACTTTGTAGATTTTGAATGTTCTTTGATGGTCTTCTAAATCTTTTCATCTGAATTTTTCGCCACACACTTTTTTCTCAATACTTTATCTTCTTATACTTTATCATAACCCTTCATGAAGGAACATGTTAATTAAAAAAAAACATGGCAGCCATTAATTAAATAATTAATTCTCTTTTTTATTATTTCACTTTTCCAAATATCATGCAAAAATACATGAGAAATACCATGGGATTCCAAACCCATGGGGTTGAAACCACCATTTCACTTTTTACTTTTTCAAGTGCACCCATTTTTTTAATATACTTATAAACTTATATATAAATCAATGTTGAAAATATTGTGTTTATTGATAAAACTGTAATATGACATTAATGATAACATTAATCCTTTAACATCAATAAAAATAATTCCAAGAAAAAGTTACCTAAATCATTAATTTTATATTATTAATATAATTCATTATTTGAAAATAATAATAATAATAATAATCTATTTTTAAGGTTATAGCCAAGCCAACACACTAAATTGGTGTATGAGACCCCCTTGTTTATGGGACAAGGGACCCCCTCTCCACCCAGCGATTTGACTGGTAAAGTCTACGAAGGTATACATACCCAACCCCCCTTTGGATTTGAACATGTGACCTCTTAAGAGGAAACACATGTTTTTAACCATTAGGCCCACTCAAGCTGTATATTATTATATTTTTCTAAAAAAAATTGTAAAACCATTTATAATTTATACCATCAATACAATTTATTAATAAATATAATGTATTATTTCAAAACTAAAGATATAACATATTTTTTAAAATAAAAATAATTTAAAAATATATATATATATATATATATATATATATAT
>JASDQU011179242.1:27959-43828 GCA_032191745.1 Picea mariana | reverse complement strand
ACCGCTGTAGCTTATGCTGAAACACCAGGCTGTAGCATAAGCTGAAACACAGTGCTGAGTATATGCTAAAACACTATTGTAGTAGATGCTGAAACACTGCTGTAGTAGATGCTGAAACACTATTGTAGTAGATGCTGAAACACTGCAGTAGTAGATGCTGAAACACTGCTGTAGTAGATGCTGAAACATGGATGTAGCAGATGCTGAAACACGGCTGTAGCATATGCTGAAACAGTGCTGAAACTAAGTTTGGCATTTAAATTTGACTGAAAAATCAGCGAGACTGAAACTGGGTGGGATTTTGAATTAAAATTAACATAAAATACTTAAATATTTACTGTTAAGGTTATTTTTCCTTTAGATCTCCATAATAATTAGTTATTGGTTTTATTCTTATGCATGAAATTGATCCAGGAGGATCTCGGTGGCCATCCACCTTGTCCAACTGCCTCAAAAGAGTTTTTTTTCAACTTACTATTTTTAGCATTTTTTTCGGTTTTTGAACTTTCGAGGCCATTTGGAGGTCCTAAACGACGATTTTTTATGATAAGGCACCTCAATTATAGCCAAAGTGATCCGGATTATTTTGAGAATGACATGAAGGAAGAAATACACAAAAATATAGAAGAGAACATAGAAATACAGTGAAACCCAACTTCTATTGCTGAATAAGATATAAAAACACTGTAGAACACAAACTGACAGAATGGGGTAGCCTATCTCTGAAAGGAAAGAGATGTTGGCTATGCTTCATTCACAACAAGCTTTGCATCACACTCCATTGCATGATTAAAGGGCTTCCTTCGCCTCAATTATATATGAAAGAGTGAGACGAGAACAATTCCCATGATGCATGTGGGATAAATTGGACTAAGTTTATAAAATGCCATAGGCATGTAAAACACTAGGAATTCACGGGCGGTCACCCATCCCAGTACTACTATATCCTGAGTGCACTTAACTGTAGAGTTCTAATGGGATCCGGTGCATTAATGATATGCTATAGGCATGTACATAAGACCACTAGGAAATCATTACATGATGTCTGTAATTAACAAATTAAGATGACATTACATTCCATTCCCCGTCAAAAGGGTGAATATCATGGTTTATCAAAACCACARGCTCAAAATGGTGATTCAATGGAAAAGGTGGATGGCCATTGAGATCCATCTGGATCATCCCTCCCCCTTTAGGAAGAAATGGTCCCCATTGCGTCAAGTTCCCTAGGGAGACGGGGAGACTCTTACTAAATATTAAGCTTGGTGCGTTGCTTGCCTTGCTGAAGAAGTTGTCCTGCTTAGCTTGTTGAAGGTTGTCATGAACCTTTTGTTGGAGTGGTTGGATATGTTTGACCAATATAGTTGCATGATCTACCTAAGTGTGCGAGGACTCTATCAATGAAGATGAAACATGAAGAGTATGAAGGGTTCTGTTATAAAAATGCTTGACTAGGTAGTGTGGAGGCACCCCCATAGCTTCAGCAAGAACATCTTGGTACTCTTATACAATATTGTCGATCTTCTCATGCTGGATAGAAAGGTTTGGGGCTGAGTCTGCAGTGTTTGCAGTGTCCTTCTGTTCACCTTCTGATCAGATTGTGAAGAGGCTAAACTTTGCAGTATGAGATATTACTTTGCGACATTGTTTTGTTGGGATGATAGTTGGAACTACCTCTGGTATCCTGTATAGTTGACCCCCCATGGTAATAATGATGCTACGGGGTGGAGACTCATAAACAACATGACACCTCCACATATATGACTAGCCTAATAGAACATCACAGACTTCCAATGGGGAAACATCACACACTACCTCATCCTTGAAGGGCTTGATGATGTAGGACAGGTGACACTGTTGGTTGACACAAAGATCTTGACCCTAGCGAAGCCACCCGATGTTGTATGGCTGCGTGTGTGGTGTTGTTGGAAAATCCTATTTATTGACAACCTCTGCAGAGATGATGTTCTTTTGTCTTCTACTATAAATAATAAAATGCAGTGGGGTCCCCTTCACCCACATATGTGAATGGAAGAGTCACCCCCCCTCCTCAAGATCCTCTTCTGGTTGGATTGTTACAGTTGCGACAATAGAAATGGGTTCTGCATCAATTATTTGTCTCCTTTTATTATTTTCTGAATCAGGGTCCAAGTCAGGGTTCGACTCTTTTTATTTGAGCTCAGCCACCAATGACCGTATTGAGTGACATTGATCAATGGTGTGCCAAGGGATGTTATGGAACTCACACCACTTTCCAGTGTCTTTCTTAGAATTCCTATTACCCTTCTTTCCCTGCATCTGGGACTGGCTCTCTTGAGTTTGTCCTCCCTTTCTTTATCCTTCATTATGTGAGTTAGAGTTTCCTTTTCCATGCTTCTCCCACTTACTCTGCTGCTTGAATTTATTCTCAATTTTGAATGCATATCGATAAGATGCTCCCAGTGAGGAGATGTCCAAGAAATCCATTTATGTTTGGATGTACCTATGTAGACCACTACGGTACTTCAAAACCAGGTGTCGCTTGAAGTCTTTTATACCTATATTTGAGTGCAAGGTATGAAATATATTGGTGTACTCTGGCACTATCTCGTCTCTTTTTTGACGCAAAGTTGTCAATCTCATGTATTGGTCATCATAGTTTCTGATATGGTTGAACTCCTCATTTAGGGCATGTACAAAGGTTTCCCAAGTGTATTCTCTCCCAAATAGTGTAGATTCATCGTGGTGTACCTCTCCCAATAAACTTCCCACCAAGCTATGACATGGAGAAGGGATTTAAGGAGCGTGGAGGTGATCTTTTCACTTTCGAAAAAAATTTGGACTGAGTAATAACCTTCTAACAGATTCAACCATTTTTCTAGAGCATTTGCATCTATCTGGCCTTCTAATAAAAGGATATCAAAATTGAATTGTACCTTGAAGGGCGTCACACTTGTAAAATTGTTGCTTGTCGAAGATGCCTCAGATGTCACCATCAATAGTCTTCGAAGGATCTGAGAAAATTTGTCCATCATATCATTCTTTTGTCACATGAGGGATTCCTCAAGCAACGTCTTGAAAGGATCTCCTATTCTACCATCACTCTTTTCTTTCGCCATGGAAGGTTGCTTGGGCTAGCAAGAGTGGTTGTCCTCAAGATAAAATAGCTTGAGACCTAAATCTTTATACACTAACCTCGTCGGGGATATGCTCTGAGAAATAACAAGGAGTAGACTACTTTGATACCACTGATCCAAATTATTTTGAGAACGACATGAAGGCAGAAATATAACCGAGATATAACAATTAAATACAAAAAAATATAGAAGAGAACACAGAAATATAGTGAAACCCAACTTCTATTACTGAAAGAGATAGAAAAACACTTTAGAACACAAACTAGAAGAATGGGGTAGCCTATCTTTGAAAGGAAAGAGATGTTGGCTATGCTTCACTCGCAACAAACTTTACGTCACACTCGATTGCATGCATAAAGGACTTCCTTCACCTCAATTATATATGAGAGAGTGAGAGGAGAACAATTCCCATGATGCATGTGGGATAAATTGGACTAAGTTTATAAAATTCCATAGGCATGTAAAACACTAGGAATTCCCGGGTGGTCGCCCATCCCAGTACTAATCTAGCCTGAGCCTGCTTAATTGTGGAGTTCTAATGGGATCCGGTGCATTAAAAATATGTTGTAGGCATGTACATAAGACCACTAGGCAATCATTGCATGATGTCTGTAAATAACAAATGAATATGGCATTACATTCCATTCCCCGTCAAAAGAGTAAATATCATGGTTTATCAAAACCACAGGCTCAAAATGATGATTTAGTGGAAAAGGTGGATGGCCGCTAAGATCCATATGGATCACAAAGGCTCTTATTGGGCCCCTTAAATGAAGCTCCTCGTCAATACCTTTCCAATGAGATATCATGCAACCTAAATGAAGATCGTATGCAAAAGTTACAACCTTGGGAAGTTGATGTATTAACTAACCCTAACAGGGCCCACATGATTTTTTGTGCTTCATCTCCTAGGGTTAGGTTTTTGGATGTATAGGGTTTTGGAATTCATGTTTATTGTAAAAAGCCCTTCAAATCCCCATTGTACTCATCTTCTTTTGAATGAGCATAGCCACCACATCTCTTCTAAGAGATAAGTTGTCACCATTCTAGCAAGCTTGTTTTCAGTCTGCATTTTATAGTTTTCAACATATTTCTTATCTAATAGAAACCAATTTTTACTGTATCTCTATTATTTTTCACCGTGTCTCTGTGCTGATATTATAAATTTTTTGTTTCATTTCATTTTTCTCATAAACACGGATCAGTGGTATCAGAGTGATCTGCTCCTTGTCATTTTTTTTTAATGCATGTCGTTGACGTGGTTAGGGTATAGAGAGTTGGGTCTCGAGCTCATTTCTCTTCAAGAAAAATTCTAAATCACACCCAAGAAACCGTCCATGGTGGGTGAAAATAAATACGAAGGGACAAGCGATCCTTTGAAAATGTTTCTCGAGGAATCCCTTGAGCGATAGAGGAACAAGATGATGGAAAACTTTGCACAAATCCTTCAACGACTACCGACAAGTGATGCATCTACCTCAAGTGGAAGCGCCACCCCCTTCAAGGTACATATCAACTTTGATATTCCTATATTTGAAGGTCAAATAAATTCCAATGCCATAGATAAATGGTTAAACCTTCTACAAGGGTATTTTTCTATCCACAAATTTTCCTATAGAGAAAAGATTGCGTTTTCACTCCTCAAGGTCGTCCCCCATGTCAAAGATTGGTGGGAGACTTTCTGAGAGGAAAAGGAAATAGAGGGATCCACATTATTTGTAGTTGCACCCACTTGGGGTTCCTTTAGGGATGCTATTAAGGAACAAACTACCATGTTTGAAGTTATGATGACTTGTATACAAGATGAACCACACTAAAAGAGACCAAACAGTACCAGAGTTCACTAATGTATTCCATACCTTGTGCACCAAGTTGGGTATAAAATATTATGAGCAAAATATGGTGCTCAAGTACCGTGGAAGTCTGCATATATACATCCATACAAAAATGATATTTTTGGACATCTCATCCTTGGGTGCGGCCTATCGACATGCCATCAAAATCGAGCAGAAGCTTAAACAAAATCCGCAGTAGTTTGGATCTGGGAATGATCCAGATTTATGAGCCAAACGAAATAAATAACAGTATGAATACAATAACACAGAGATACGGAAAACAAAAATAGATATCCAGTGAATAATAACTTCTATTGAATAAATGAAATAGGTTGAAACTGTAAAACTACAGAACTGAAAATAACTTGCTCGAATGGTGGTAGCTATCTCTAAGAAGAGGTGTGGATTCTACGCACATCTGTCTAAGAAGAATGATTACAATGAGGCTCCAGAGGCATTTTTAACATTACTCATGAATGCCAAAACCCTAGACATCCAAAAACCTAACCCTAGGAGATGAAACGCCAAAATTTATGTGGGCCTCGATGGGTAAGTTGGTACCTCAACTTCCTAGGGTAGTAACTTTTGCATACAACCTCTATTTTAGGCGTGTGATAGCCCATTAGAAAGGTGTTTTTGAGAGCTACACATTATGTTGTCAAAATTTGACTATGTCTATATTTTGACTATGGAAATAAATAAATAAATAAACATTGTTTAGGGCCCCAAAATGGCCCTGGAAGTACAAAAAGATGTACTGACATGAAAACTTCCAAAATAAGCTAGTTGGATTAGGTGGGAGGCCTCCAATCTGCACCTGGAAGATTTGTAGGGATTTAGACATCTTAGAAAGTGTAGAACCCACAATTAAAAATAATTATAGAAGAATGTGATGAACTAAATTCAAAAGGATCCAATTGGAATAGGTGGGTGGACACCAATATCCACCTAGATCAGTCCTCCCCCTTATGAAGAATTGGTATCCATTGCGTTGAGTACCCCCATCAGGTGAGGAAATTTCTACTGAATTTCTCCTTGGGTGAACCATTTTCCTTGGTGCAAGAGCTTCCCTACCTTGACAACCCGATAAAGTTGGATTCTCTGCTGCCAAGTGCCCTTGACTTGTGTGTCCACTATATGATTAGTGGATGCATGTTCCATGGAGTTAGGATTGAACTTTGTTGGTGTCAATTGTTTTGCAATATCTGAGGTGTCCAATAATGGTGGAAAATATGGTTGGAGGAGGTCCACTTTGAACATTGGGTGCAAGCCAAGGAAGGAGGGAGTGTTGAGCTCAAAAGCATTGTCTCCCACAACCTTGGTGATAGTGTAAGGTCCACAGTAAAGTGGACGGAGCTTCTGATGGGGCCCCATAAGGGATTATTTCTACAAATGTAACCAGACCTTGTCTCCCACCTGAAACTTGTGCGGTACCTGGTGTTGATCATGGTGATGCTTGTATTTAGAATCAGATTTCTACAAAATATCATGGACTTGTTGGTGGATGTGTTGAATCCAGTCAATGAATCTGGTGGTTTTGTCGGCCTCAAAATGAACGTGGGAAGATTTTGTCTATGTGGTTGCAAGAAGTAGTGAAACATCAATGGGACCCAAGGGTTGGAATCCCAACCCCACTTGAAATGGTCTATGGGTGGTGGAGCTATGGAGAGCCCTGTTGTAGCTGTGTTGAACATAGGGAAGACTCTCATCCCATGTACACAGATGCTTAGAGTTATATATGCACATGATGTGCATAGTCATATGATTGATGACCTCTGTCTGGCAATCGGTTTGAGGGTGGAAGGCAGTGGATTTAGTGAGATTGGTGTCCAACAATGACCAAAGACTCAACCAAAATGTGTTGAGGAACCCATTGTCCCAATCAGAGATGATGGTCTGTGGTATCTAAAAATGGACCCACGCTCGTTCGAAGAATATCTTGGTAGTATCTTTTGCTATGATGCTCTTCTTATAGGCTGTGAGAATGGCCATCTTTGAAAACTGGTCAACCACCATAAATACAAAATCATTGCCTTGATCGGTGGATGGAAGGCCATACATGTAATCCATCGAGATGGATTCCAAGGCCTCTTGGGAGTAGGAAGAGGGGTGTATAAGTCTTGCTTCTTTATGGTTGGCTTGTAAATGGCACATGAAGTGCAAGATATGATATACTTGTTGAAGTCATGTCGAAGTTTTGACCAATATTTTTTTTTATGTAGAATGAACATCGTTTTATCCACACCAAAATGTCATGCCATCTGAATGTAATGAGCCTCCCAAATCATCTTTGCATGCTCAGTTACAGGAACACAGAGGTGGCCCAGATGGCATAATAGTCCATCCTAAATGTGAAAATCGGTGGCATTCACGCCTGTACCCAAGAGCTGATAGGTGGTGGCAAAGTCATGATCTTGCTAATAAAGTTGGGGCCACTCAAATGCCTCATGCTCATAGAAATGGAGCACGGTGGTGAGTGCAGCCATGAGAGTTCGACTGAAGCATTCAGTGACACTATTTGTGCTCCATGTTTTATACTTGATCTTGAGATGGAATTGTTGCAGGTATGTGGACCACTTCTTATGGAGGTCATTCTGCAACTTCCCCTGTGTATGTATGAATTGCAGAGGCTTGTGATTAGTGTGGATGACTGACTCCTTTCCCAAAATGTAATGTTTCCATTGACAAAAAACTTGTACAATGGAATACATTTCCTTGTCATAGGTGGGGTATTTCTGGACAGTCTCTGAGAGTTTCTCACTATGGTATTCTACCATATGACCGTGTTGAATGAGAATTTCACCTACAAGATAGTCAAATGCATCAGTCTCAATCTTGAACGGTTGTTGAAAATCGAGTAACGAGAGTATTGGAGTTGAGCATAAGGGATGCTTCAAATCATCAAATGATCATTATTGTGCCTTCCCCCACTTGAAATTTTCCTTGCCACCACCGTTGGTCACTTATCTGAGGGCCCATGAAATATGAGAGAATCCCAGCATGAATCGTCGGTAGAAGTTGGCAAGTCCCAAGAAACTCCAAATCTCGGTTAGTGTGGTCGGGGATGGATAGTAACGAATGATTTGGATATTAGTTGGATCAAAATGTACCCCATGTTTATCAACAATTTATCCCAAGTATTGGACCCTGTTCATGCCAAAGGAGCATTTTTCCAAGTTGGCATATAGCTTGTGATGTCGCAGAGTGCTCAAAACCTGTTGAATATGCGGCATGTGCTCCTCCCAAGTTCTGTTGAATATGAGGATGTCATCCAGATATACCACCAAAAAAGAGTTGGTGAAGGGTCTCAATACATCATCCATCAACCTCATGAAATTTTTTTGTGCATTTGTTAGGCCAAAGGGCATGACCAACCATTCAAAAAGACCTTCTTTAGATTTGAAAGTTGTCTTCCATACATCAATTGGTTCGATGGGAACCTGGTGGTAGCTAGAATTTAGTTCAATCTTGTTGAATAACTTGGCCCCCTTGAGTTGGTCAAGAAGGTCATCAATTTTTGGAATTGGGTATCGGTTCCTGACTATGATTTTTTTAATGCTCTATAATCAATGAAGAGCTGCCAGGTCTCGTCTTTATTCTGCACTAGTACAATCTATATTCTGCAAGGGGAGGATTTGGGTCTAATGTGCCCCTTTTGAAGCATCTATTGGATCTGACACTTGATTTCCTCATTTTCCATCAGCGAGCAACGATAAACTAGTCCATTAGGAAGAGGTGCAATGGGGGTTAGATCAATTGGATGCTTGAATTGGTAGTGTGTCGGTACCCTGATGGGTGAGGATAAGATGTCTCTGTACTCTTCCATGATTCCATCCACTTTATTATACTGCAAATAGAGGCTTTATCTAGAGGTCACGAATGTGGCAGTGAACTTCTTTTTACTTTGAGCACAGATCACAAAGAACACAAAATTCTTGGTCTGTGAAATGACCTTAATGCATTGCTTAGCAGAGATTAAAGAAACAATGATAGGCGGTGCTACCTCTGGTATCCTGTATAATAAAACTGCAGGGTCTAGACTCATACACAACATGTTGCTTCCACAAATATGGTTGTCCTAAAAGAACATCACAAACTTCAAGGGGATAAATATCACACAATACCTCATATTTGAAGGGCTTGATGTTGTAGGGAAGATGACATTGTTGGCTGATGTAGAGATCTCTTCCTTGGCGAATCCAACCGATGGCTTAGGGTTCCAGGTACGGTGTCATTGGCAGGTCTAACCATTTGATGACCTTTGCTAAGATCAGGTTCTCTTGACTGCCGCTATCGAAAATGAAATGAGGTAGAGCCCCCTTTACCCACATATGTGAGTGAAAGAGGCATTCCCCTTCCTCTGGTTTTTTTGGCTTGCTTGGCTGAACTTTGGTGGTAGCGACAATGGCATTGGGTTTGACATCAATAATCCTCTTCCCTCCTTTTGGATTTTATTTGGAGTCAAAATATGCATCTGACTCAAAATATTTCAGCTCGACCACTAGTGACTTCTTAAAGAGACAGTCTCTGGTGTTGTTCCAATGGATTTTATGGTATTCACACCACTTTCCCATGTCCTTATTCGACTTCTCATTACTCTTCTTATGTTCCGGCTTGGATTGGATATTCTAAGAGTGACCATATTCTCTTTGTACCTTGTTTTTTGGGTTGGGGCCGCCTTTTCCCTGCTTTGACTGTGAGGAGTTTGTAGATCCAAACTCTCTCATCTTCTGCTTAAATTTCTACTTGGTATTGATAACATATCTATAAGTCCTAACCAATGATGCGATGTACAAAAACTCCATTTGTGTTTGAATGTATCTATGCAAATAATTGAGATATTTGAGCACCATATGTCATTCAGAGTCTTTGATACACAATTTGGTGTGCAGGGTATGGAAAATATTGGTGAAATTTGGTACTATCTGGTTCCTTTCCTGACGTAGGGTGGTACATCTTGTGTATTGGTCCTCGCAGCTTCCAACAAGGTATTATTGTTCTTTATTGACATCCCTGAAGGAATCCCATGTGGGGGAAACCACAAATATTAAATTCCTCTATGGGCCTTTGCTCAGAGTAAACATCCCATCAGTCCTTAACATGGGGGACAACCATGAGGAATTCAAAAGTAATATTTTCCCTATCGAAAAAATTGTGGACCAAAAAATACCCTTCGAGTAGATTCAACCATTTATCTATAGCATCCACATCTATCAATCCTTAAAATAATGGAATATTAAAATTTACTTGTACCTTGAAGGGGGTTGCATGGCCGCTTGATGAATATGTGTTTCTTGTGGGCAGCCGCCAAAGGATCTATGCAAAGTTGTTTATCATTTCATTCCTTTGTTGCGCAAGGGATTCCTTGAGAAACAATTTAAAAGGATCTCATGCTCCATCATCTTTCTTCTCATCTCCCATGAGTTGTGGTCGGGCTCGACGCAACCAATATTGCAAAGGCTCGACTGATTCGAGTCCCAACTTCTTGTACCCAGATTTTGTTTGGGACATGCACGAAGAAAAATAAATGAAGAGAAGATCGCTTTAATATCACAGATCCGGATTTATGATCGGAATGAAATAAATAACAGATTGAATGCGATAACATAGAGATACAAAGAACAACAACAAATATCCATTGAACAATAACTTCTATTGAATAAATGAAATAGGTTGAAACTGTAAAACTGCAGAATTGAAAATAACTTGCTCGAATGGTGGTAACTATCTCTGAGAAGAGATGTGGCTGCTACGTGCATCCATCTGAGAAAAATGATTAAAATGAGGCTCCATAGTCCTTTTTAACATTACTCATGAATGACAAAATCCTAGACATCCAAAAACTTAACCCTAGGAGATGAAACGCCAAAATTTATGTGGGCCCTGATGGGTAAGTTGGTACCTCAACTTACCGGGGTCTTAACATTTGCATGCGACCTCTATTTTAGGCACATTATAGCTCGTTGGAAAGTGATTTTCGAGAAATACACATCATGTTGTCAAACTCTAACTATGTCTACATTTTGACTATGGCAAGCAAAAAAAAACATTGTTTAGGGCCCCAAAACAGTTCTGGAGGTACAAAAAGATGTACTGACATGAAAAATTACAAAATAATCCAGTTGGATTAGGTGGGAGGAAAGAAATATCCACCTGGAAGATGTGTAGGGCTTCAAACATTACCGAAAGTGTAGAACCCACAATTACAAATAATTATAGAAGAATGTGTTGAACTAAAAATATCAAAAGGAGCCAGTTGGAATAGGTGGGTCACCACAAATATCCACCTAGATCAGGGAACCACTTACATCATAAGCAGGCCAAGGGAAGCCCCAACCCACAGAACAAAGGAAAAAACAAAGATGGTAAACCTTAGAAAAACTAGTTCAAGTTGCAAGCGAAGAAGGACAATGGGAATACAAAGAAATATATCGGGAAGTGGTGCAACTTCCATAAGAGCCCATGGAATAACATTGTTGATTGTCTCTCAAAGAATTTGTTGGTGGATGAGTTAAAACCCTTTGAATCAGATGCAGGTTTCGACTCTGATTCATAACTAGAAAAGGGGAGACAGAACATTGACGCAGAACCCAGTGCCATCATTGCTACCACCAAGATCCATCGCGGTGAACCTGATGATTCAGAGGAAGGTGAACACCTCTTTCATTCACAGATGTGGGTAAAAGGAATTATGTTGCACTTCATCGTTGATAGCGGTATCCAAAAGAACCTCATCTCAGCAGAGGTCATCAAGCGGCTAGGCATGCCGATAATGTCACACCCGCATTCCTACACCATCTGATGGCTCTGTTAAGGAAGCGATCTTCATGTCATCCAATAGTGTTGGATGTCGAATGGCATCAAGCCATTCAAAGATGAGGTATTGTGTGATGTTTCTCCCCTTGAAGTTTGTGATGTTCTTTTGGGCCAAACTTATTTATGGAAACATCATGTTGTATATGAGTCTAGGATTCATAGTGTTATTATTACTTTGAACACTAAATTGTACAGGATACCCAAGGCAGTCCCAGCTAGTGTTATTTCATTGATATCTACCAAGAAGTGCAGGAAGGTCATTTCTCAGATCAGGAATTTTATATTCTTCGTGATTAACTCTCAGAGTGAGTGAAAGGTTGTAGCCACATCCATGGCCTCTGCGACTGACCTCTCCACATTTTTACAAAAGAAAGTGGATAATATAATGGAAGACTACAAATAAATCTTCTCATTAGCTACTGGGATACCTATGCACTATCAGGTAAAGCATCCCATCGATATGACCCTCAATGCACCGCTACCCAATGGGAAAATCTATCACCGCTCTCTACTAGAAAATGAGGAGATCAAGTTTCAAATCCAAAAACTACTCCACAAGGGGCACATCCGACCTAGATCATCACCCTGTGGAATCCCAATCATGATGGTGAAGAAGAAAGAAGGGACTTGGAGACTCTGCATTGATTACCATGCCATAAATAAAATCACAATCAGTAACTGGTACCCGATTCCCAAAATTGATGATCTCCTTGATCAGCTCAAGGGGCCCAAATACTTTAGTAAGATTGATCTGAAGCCTGGATACCATCGAGTCCCAATAAAAATGATAGATGTATGGAAAATTGCCTTCAAGTCAAAAGAAGGCATTTTTGAATGGTTGGTCATGCCCTTTGATTTGACAAATGCCCCAACAAATTTCATGAGGATGATGGAAGATATATTGTGGCCTTTCACTAATTATTTTGTAGTGGTGTATCTTGATGACATCCTTGTCTACAAAAGTACTTGGGAAGAACACTTGAAGGATATTCAACAGGTTCTGCACACTCTACGAAAATACAATCTATATGCAAACTTGGAGAAATTCTCCTTCGTCATGGAGAGGGTATAGTACCTTGGCTACATTTTTTATGCACATGGTTTGCATGTTGATCCATCCAATATCCAAGTTATCTGTGACTGGCCAACCCCAACCACACTCACTTAGCTTCAGATCTTCTTAAGCCTTGCCAATTTCTATCGAAGGTTCGTGTTGGGATTCTCCCATGTTTCATGGGACATCAGCCAAATAACTAGAGGTGGTGGTAAGAAAAACATTGTGTGGGGCATGTCCCAATAGAAAGTGTTCAATGATCTAAAGAAGTGATTTTGCTCCACCTCGGTGCTTTCATTACCTAACCTACAACAATCCTTTGAGATTGAGACAAATGCTTTAAACTATGTTGTGGGAATAGTGATCACTTAGCATGACCACCCTGTGGCCTAACATAGCGAGACACTATCAGATGTCATCCGTAAGTACCCTACTTACGACAAAGAAATGTACTCCATTGTGAAATCTTGTCACCAGTGGAGACATTACATTCTTGAGAAGGAGACATTCATCCAAACTGATCATAAGTCACTGTGGTCACCAATTTCCATCTTCAGGACGGGTTGTTGTGTCATCTGGGCCATCTATTCATTCCATCAAGAGAGTGAGCGAAGATGATTTGGGAAGCCCACTACAGTCAGGTGGCAAGACACTTCGAAGTGGAAAATACAGTGGCAGTGTTGCAACAACATTTATACTGGTTGAAACTTCGACAGGATGTCAGCAAGTATATTTGGTCTCGCACTATCTACGTTATTTCAAAACTGACCATTAAGAAACAAGGTTTGTACACTCCTCTTATACTCCTGAAAGGCCCTAGGAATCCATCTCGATAGACTACATGTCGGGCATTCCATCCACCAAGCGGGGAAATGACTTTGTTTTTTTGGTTCTTGATCACTTTTCCATGATGGCAATTCTGGACACCTGCAAGAAGATCATCACAATGGAGGCCACTTCCAAGATCTTCTTTGAATGAGTGTGGGTATACTTTGGGATCCCACAAAATATTATCTTAGATCAAGATAATTGATTCCTCAACAATTTATGGTCGAGCCTATGGTCACTTTTGGACACCAAGCTCACCAATTCCACTTCCTTCCACCCCCAAATGGATGGCCAAACCTAGGTCCTCAATCGGAATATCGTGCACATATTGTGCATGTACAATTCCAATAACCCCCACACCAATAAGAGTCTTCCCTATGTTCAACACAACTACAACATAACCTTACATAGCTCAACCGGCCACAACCCCTTTCAGGTGGGGTTAGGATTTCAACCATTGGGCCCCATGGATGTTGCACTACCCATTGTAGCCACCCAGGCAAAATTTTTGCTTGATCCAATTGTAGATGAAAAATCCACTCATTTCATTAAGTGGATCCAGCACATCTGCCAACATGTTCAAGATATTTTACAGAATTCCAATGCCAAGTACAATGAGCGCCATGATCAACGTCAGGTGCCACACCAATTTCAAGTGGGAGATAAAGTTTGGTTTCACTTACAGAAATAATGTCTTACAAGGACTCATCAGAAGCTTTTTCCACTCCATTATGGACCCTGCACCATCACCAAGGCAGTGGGTGACAATTCTTTTTCTCTCAACCTTCCCCCATTCCTTGGCTTTCACCCAGTATTCAATGTGGACCTCCTTCGACCTTATTTTCCACAATTATTGGACACCTTGGAGATAGAAAAATATTTGACACCAACAAATATCAACCCTAACTGCATGGAACATGAATCCACTGATCATATATTGGACACACAGATCAAGAGAACCCACTAGTAGAGGATCCAGCTTTATTGGGTTGTCAAAGTAGGGCAACTCCTGCACCAAGGCAAGTGGCTCAATTGGGGCCAAATTCAACAGAAATTTCCTCATTTGATGGGGACACTCAATGCAATGGAGACCATTTCTTCCTAACAAGGGAGGATTGATCCAGGAGGATCTGAGTGTCCACCCACCTTGTCCAACTGGATCAAAACAATTTTTTTGCAACTTACTATTTTAAACAGTTTTTCGGTTCCTGAAATTTTAGGGCCATTTTGAGGGCCTAAATGATTATTTGTCACGATCATCCACCTTAATGATAGTTGAAGGCTCTGATTGATCCCCCTAAATGAATATCCTCATCAATACCTTTCTAATGAGATATTGTGCTCCCTAAACGAATATCGTATCCAAAAGTTACAATCCCGGGAAGTTGATGTACTAACTTACCCCAATGGGGCCCACATGACTTTTGGCGCTTCATCTCCTAGGGTTAGGTTTCTGGATGTCTAGGGTTTTGGAATTCATGTTTATTGTAAAAATTCCTTCAGATCCTCATTGTATTCATATTCTTGTGAATGAGTGTATCCATCATATCTCTTCTCATAGATAAGCTGCCACCATTCTAGCAAGCTTGTTTTCAGTCTGCATTTTACAGTTTTCAACATATTTATTTAATAGAATCCAAGTTTTTGTGTATCTATATTATTCTTCACTGTGTATCTGTGTTAATATTACAAACCTATGGTTTCATTTCATTCCGCTCATAAATCCGGATCAGAAGTAGATAAAATGAGGAAAATAGAGAATAGTAAAATACAATCACACCATCCAAAAATAAACACAAGATATGACTTCAGAAACCTAATATGAGAGAAAATGCAACTAGAGGGTGAGGCTACTCTACTCTATTTTCTTTGGTATATAAAGGATGCAAGTACAAAGAAAGAAGCACTCTCTATGGATTTTCCTTTGACCTGTGGCCTATATGGCTTCTACAAAATATCCCCTCCTCTGTTATGCTCATAGAATACCACTCTCAGATGTTTTGCTCATATATGGAACAAGATACAATGCAAAATAATGGAATCCCTTCTCCTCCTAGTGGTATGTTATTTAACATAGCCCGATAGCCATCTAGTGGTATGTTTTTGACTTTTTCAACCCTCAATCATGATAGCATTTTGGACCTTCTAGAATATTCTTGAAATTACATATGTGGCTAGCCCCATATTCATGAGTAACGGGGATTGACGAGGCATCCTCTC
>JASDQU011179242.1:6125-18942 GCA_032191745.1 Picea mariana | reverse complement strand
AAACATCGGGGAACAAAGTGGGCCAATAATACCCACCTCAGAGTATCTTGTGGGCCGTGGTCTTCCAGAAATGATGACCTCCGCAAAGGACACTATGAAAATCAAACGTAACCTTTTGGGCCTCTTGCGGATTCAGGCATCTCAGAAATACCCCTAGAGGGTCTTTTCAGTACAAAGTTTGGTCAATGAGGCAATACCTGACTGCCTTAAGATTAAGAGCCCTCGCTTTGCTTTTTCCCATTCCATCGGAGGGCTTCAATTCTTGCAAAAAATACAAAATGTCACGATACCAGACACATTCTGCCAGCGATAAGCCGTCTTGAGAGCCTTGGCTGGGCGATTCACCTCACTGAGATCCTGGGTGAGTATTGATGAAACTAACTCCCAAAGATTTGCAGTTGGATTCAGCCAGTAGCTTGGCCAAACCTTTCCCCTTAACCAACTTGGTGGGCTTGATCTCCAGATCAAATTCTAGGATCTTAGCGATCCATCGGCCTCTTTTCCCATCTACGCCGGACTGCACAAGGATGTCCTTCACGGAAGCTGAAGGAACATATGCTGCTACTTTTGAATGCAAGACATAGACTCTGAAAGCTTTAAGGGATTTCACTAAGGCATAGGCTTGCTTCTCCATGATTTCATACCTACTCTCTGCGTCTCTTAACGCCTTGCTGAAGAAGGTGATGGGCTGTTCATGCCCTTCCTCATTTTTCTGCAATAAGACCACTGCCACTATATCGAAAGAAGCAAAGGAGAAAATTAGGAACTCTTTGGAATAGCCAGGACTGATAAGCATAGGTTCCTCAGTCAATGCCTTTTTCATTTGATCAAAAGAGGTCCTGGGCTCGGCGGTCCATTTCACTTCGTTTCCCTTCCTCAGCATGGTTGTGATGTGTTTCACTAGCTCGGCAAAATTTGAGACAAACCTCCTTAGAAAACTAATTTTCCCCAAAAAGGCTTGCACCTCTTTTTTAGACCTGGGCAGTGATAAGGCTTGAATTGCCTCCACCCTGCTGGGATCAATTCTAACTCCTGTTGTCGATACTATATGTCCCAATAGCTTCCCCTCCTTCATAGAAAACAAGGATTTCTTGGGGTTTAAGGATAAGCCATACCTCCGACACTTCATGAATACCTTTCTCAAGTGGAAGCAGTGTTCCTTGTCTATCTTGGAGAAGACTGTGATATCATCCAGATATATTACCACAAATTGGTCCTTCTCCCCTATGAACGCTATATCCATAGCTCGTTGAAACGTTGCTCCTGCATTCATCAACCCAAATGGCATTTTGGCGTACATGAACGTGCCCTAAGGAGTGGTGAAGGTTGTCTTCTCCCTGTCCTCAGGCATGACCGATACCTGATTATAACCAAAAAACCCATCGATCATGGATATCCCGGAGGCTCCAATTACCCTCTGCAGTATGTGTTCCATCTTAGGTAGGGGGTAATTGTCCTTCTTTGATCTTCTGTTGAGATTCCTGAAATCAACACAGAGTCTGATTTCTCCACTCTTCTTTCTTACTGGGACCAAATTGGCCACCCATTCAGAATATTTCAAAGGGACAATAATTTGGGCATCTAACAATTTCTTCACTTCTTTCTCCATGACAGGTAGGAACATGGGATTTATTTGTCTCAACTTCTGTCTAAATGGTTTAGCCTCTTCCTTTAATGGGATCTTGTGCTCAATAAAAGATGTGTCATAGGTATTGAGGTCTTCATACGTCCATGCAAACACATCAGCAAACTCCTTTAGCATCTCAGTATATTCGGCCTTCTGTTCTCTGGTCAAACTGCTTGACAAATTGACAAACCTGGGCTTTTCCTGTGAACCAATGTTGCATTTAGTTGTCTCGGTATCTTCATTTGAGACCCTGCCCTTTACCGGCACATCATTCCCATCAGACAATCTTTCTAAAGGGACCAGTCCTCTTGGAATTTGATTACTGGGCAGCTGAATGATCTGATGATTAGCGATTTCATTTAAAAAATCCTCAGGACGAGGGTCGCCTTCGAAATCAGGATCTTGGTCAATATGTAACGCAGAAAACTCATCCACTGATTGGAGAAACCTTTCAAGTTCAGAATCATCCTGGAACACCTTCCAATGCTTGACATTGTCCAACACCGAGGGCCTGTATCTTATATCAACATCATTTTTTGTCATAGGCGGCAGAGGAAATTTGAGCAAACTAGCCGAGACAGCTAAAGAATCGGCCAAAGCATTTTCTTCCCTCGGAATGAAAGAAATGTTAAAATCCAGGAAGAAATTATCAATAAGGTCCCATACTTCATTTCGATAATTTCTAAGTCGAGGATTATGGGCGTGATAAGCATTCCTTACCTGTTGAATAATCAACTCAGCATCTCTGAATATTGCCACTTTTTCAATTCCCATTTTCTTTGCGGCCCTCATACCCAGAACAAGAGCTTCATACTCTGCCATGTTGTTGGTGACTTCGGATTCCAGCTTGTATGATAGGGATATGAATTCTTGACAAGGAGATATGAAAACCACCCCAGCACCAGCTCCTTCGCTAGAAGAAGCTCCATCAAAAAACATCTTCCACACAGAGGAACTTTGAGGAGAAATTGAATGATCAAGGCTGGGATGTTTTCTAATTAGTAAAGCACTTTCAGGAGCATCGGTAATCTGCAGCAAACTAGAACCTAAGTCAGTGTCAAGTGCAAAGATGGGGTGATTGGTAGGGTCTGCTTCATCACTGATGATATAGGCCAGCTGGGCTTCTCTGTATAATCTCCTTTGTTCTCCTCCGAAGACCGGAATGGTGGCACATGTGAGATCCATCTGTAGTGTCCCTCCCAATTTCTTGATCCACGATCTAGACAACAACATGCCGAACTTGGGAGGAACGTCGGTTACCACAATATCCATGACCACACTTTTCATGGGCAACTGAAACAGGGAAACTGCCAGGTCTTTGATGACTCCTAGGCACTGCACTCTCCTTGAATCGAAGGAATATAAATCATGATAAGTTCTTGTCACTTCCAATCCCAATTCTTCCATGACTAATTTTGGCATAAGGTTATGGGAAGCCCCTGAATCCATGAGGCAGTTATGGAACACTTTATCATGTATGTTCAGGGATGTGTAGAAAGGGGGGGATGAGTCATCTCTATCTTCTACCATGGGGACTAGGATGACGGCTGGCTTCTCATCTTGGAGGTTTACTGAGTCAGCGAGGGGCTGGGGGGACTCGGATTGTAGCAGCTTGGAGAGGGATCTTTTAAAATTTTCATTTTTAACTAGCTCTGAGAGGGGTACAGGAATTCTAATTTTCTGAATCTCATGCTCAAAATTGGAGGGGGTAGGTTTAGGAGCTTCTCTTACCTCAGTGACAGGCTCTTTGGCTGCTGGTGAATCACTTTGAGCGTTCTTTTCTTTAGCTGTGGTTGCTGCAGCTCTAGTAGGTTTTTCTGCTATGAGAGGCTGGTCTGGGCTGTCAAAGTCTCCTTATTTTCTTCTAGACCTGAGATTATATCTGTTAGAAGTGTGACCAGGCCTTTCTTCTTTCCCTAACTCATGAATCTGAGCACTCATCAGTGATTCTTGATATGCTGACTGCATCAAATGGGGAAAAGGGGGAGTTTCTTCAATACAATGAATTTTAGGGCCAAACTCGTCTATCTCCTCTCTTTCCTCATGATCTACCAGGTTATTTTGGAGGGGGGCTTGAACCCTTTGATCTTCTCTGTCCTTTCCTCTCTACAACCTCGAGAAAACCTGAGGCATATTGTTAGCAGGTCGCCTGAAACCTCTATTATCATTGTTTTGGGGATTTCTGTACATGGGCTTCCCTTCTAATTCCAACCTTTCTATCTTGTCAGCAATTGATTTTATTGCTCTAGCTGTCTCATCTGTCTGATGGGGTAGGGGAGAGGTACTGGATGAGGAAACTTCAGGCCTGCTCTTAGACGTACTTCTATCACCTGTGTTTCTGAGTTGGTTGACAGCCAATATGTTAGATTCGACCTCCACGACCGCATCCTGCATGAGGGCCATTGTAGCAGCTCTTCTCTCTCTCAGCAGTAGGCAGAAATTAGGATCAAAAGCGCTGGAGTAGGTGATCATTGCAGAGGCCTCGGTGGGTTTATCTCAGTAGGGATTCTGTTGTACATTTTATTAAATCTTTTGGAGAAGTCAGGGACAGACTCTCCTTCTTTTCTCTTCAACGACCCAAACTGTGTCATGTAATACATGAAATCCTTCTTATCTCCCCATTGCCTCAGGAAAGCATTATCCAGGGCGTCAATTCCAACAATGGATCCGGGAGCTAATCCTCTAAACCATTTTCTCACCTCACCATCCAGGCTCTGGACAAAAACCCTCATCCAGACATCTTCGTTTCCAATGTTTAGGTTGTCTGCATAACTGTAGAAAGCAGCCAGGTGTTCTTCCACAGTTATGTCCCCTTCCCCGGTGAACTTGGGCATATATTTCAAGTAATCTCCAGCAGGAAAAGGATTTGTGGGCTGAGGTAAGATCAAGGGAGCATACCTAGCAGCAACTATGGCGTCCATTCTATTCAGAGGGGGATTAGCACCAGCCATAGGAATATTAAGTGGAGGAGAATTTGGAGGAGAAGGATTTTGTGAAGGGGCGACTGGGAATGAATCTCGGAGTGGGGTGGGGAACAAGAGGTGATTCAAGGAACATGCTACCGAGCTCAAGTCAGCAGGTGCTTCTCCTTGTGCAGGAGCGGGAAAATGTTCTGTGGTCGTGGGTCTACGCCAAGGTACAGCTTTAGGGGAGAGGGGAGTGACAAGGATTTATCCCTCCAATCCCAGACTAGGAGGGGAAAACTCAGCAGGAACACTCCCAAAGTTCAGGAAAAGGGAAACTTCTGAAGAAGGTTTATTAAGAAACTAAGGAGAAAACAGAGTTCTGACAAAAGGAGATGGCGGATTACCTATTTCGACGGTGGAAGCCTCTTCTTCAGGGGCCTTTCCTCTTCTGAGAACCACCTCTGGATCAGTTTCAGGTGTAGCTAAGGGAAGATGTGGGTGAGACCGCGTGTGTCTGCCTCTAAATGCCACAATTAGTAAAGCAGGTTCTCCCCAACGGAGTCGTCACAGTGGAGTCGCCAGGTGCAAAGTAGAAATATGAATAGTTCTGATATTTGATGCACCTTCAGAATCAGCTAATTGTTGTCGTTCAATCCCAGGGAGAATATTCAATTTCGTCCCCAGCAACGGCGCCATAAATGTTGGCGACGGAAGTCACTCCTGGATTGCTAGCAGGAGCAGAGCCCGACACCCATCAGTTTTATGTCACGATTGTTCATAGATGGGTGATCGAATGGAAGGAAACTCAACACAGTAGTGTTCCAACTTTGAAAATAGGCCAGGTATGCATGAGCAAGTGAGGTCTTTCGTAAATTCCAGACAGTGAGCTGTAGTAAAGGGTGAACATGCGGAATACTTATGGAGAAGAGTGCGAAGGTCTGTCAAAAACAAAAGGTTCTTAACAGACTATAGAAGAAGGCATCCAAACACAAGATCTTCCTACATTTAAATACAGAGCACCAGAAAATACAATAATGCCACGATAAATCATTTATCATAACAGAAATGCAACAATTCGTGCGACTCAGTCAATCATGAACTTTCTTAGCATAAGATGAAAAACTAGATGGATAAAGAAGAACTGTCTATCATAAAACAAGAAATCTCATATACAGATACATAAGCTGAAACTGAAATAGTTGTTAAACATTACAATAGGGAGATCTGCTCAACCATCGATCCCTTACAAAATGGCAAAAATGCCTACATATACTCTTTCCTTCCTTTCGCCTGGCAGAGGCGTCTCAGAACTTTCAATGGATGGCGTCCCCTCAATCATATCTATCCTCAGTTCCCCTGTCATACGCCTCTTTAATTCAGCATGGCTCACGCCAAGGGGGGTAGCTGAGCCCTTTGAATGTTGACTTGGCGTGTGCAGGTTCCTCTGACGAGTTGAAGAATCGGCGTGGCCTCCATGGAGAGAACCGGTACAGGGGAGCCTCCTAGGTAGACTTTTAGCCAGGATCCCCATACTCTGCAATAAATGAGTGATGTGAGTTTTGAGCCATCTTTTCTTCTCTCCATTAATGTCCGGACGGTACTAGGATTTAGCCCGCATTAAATCGGTACCGGGGACCTCACCCTGCCTTCCTGCTTTCAGGATCTTTTTAAATCCCCTCATCTGAGCCGAAGCAGCTCCTTAGATTCCCTCGGGAATCATTGTTGCAACAACCCGATCCGTAGGTCCTTTCCAATCCCCTCACGACCTTCAGCACCTGACTATGGCTATCCTCGGCCCTGTATCGGGGTTTGGGGTTTCACAGTTCTTACTGTCTAGAACTCCTTACCTGCCCAATTCCCGATTTGCGATGATCTCCTTTCACGCGCAAGCCCTCCTGAGCTTAACTCCTGACGCATATGACCACGCCTCCACGACCGGGACCTTACCCTCTTATCGGGCCTTCAGCTTCCAATCTTCCAATGAGCCCTCTTGGTTAGACCATGGCCCATACGACCTCTACCACATTCCCTCGACCACACTCTCCATTGGGGTTTCGCAGTTTGCAATGTCAACGAGCATGCATCCTCCGGAATTTCGATTCCCTGAAACCTGATGGCTCATGGATGTTGACTTGTAAATGGTCCGCTCTCCACCGCGTAAGCCTGCCACCTGTATTCCACTGTGGTCCTTAATTCCATCGGGAAACCGCGTATCGGGATATCGCAATTTCTATTGTCATGCGCATGGGACTTTCAGTTCACCGATCCCCGACTCTGCGGGATCTCTCACCACGTGTCCCTCCTGTCGGACGATTTTGATCTAGTCGGGAAATCGTGGATCGCGATTCCTATATGCAAGAATTTCTTGTCTTTGAAAACTCTGATTCCCCGATGAACTGAAACCTGACTCTCCTCCGCACACTAAGGCTTAACCCCGGTGCAAATCCTCGAGATCTAATGGCTGACGGGAGTTCGTCGATCTCCTCTGTAAAATTATGACCATCAATTCGCTTAAGGATGGTTCCCGACTGTTGAAGACAAAACTTTGCCCTCTCACTTGCTTTACTTGCTGCTACAAATCATGAGATTCTCTCGTAATATGCTCAGGTGCTTCTCGTGCAACTGCAGACCTGGGTATGCCTAGTCCCGAGACAAGAAATATCGCTAACACCCCCTTAGAAATAAATGGTCCCCATTGTGTCAAGTTCCCTTGTTATATGGGGAATCGTTTATTGAATTTGACTCCTAGTGAGCGACTTGCCTTGGTGAAGAAGTTGTCCTTCTTTGACAACCCGATAGAGTTGTATGTTCTACTAGTGGTTTCCCTTAATATTGGTTTCCATGATATAATCCATTTTATCTTGGTCAATGCATTTGGGATGGATTTCTATAGGGGCCAGATGCTTATCCACCTCCGAAGTGTCCAATAGGGGTGGAAAATATTGTCAAAGTAGATTCACATTAAATATAATTTGTAAGCCAAGGAAAGGGAGAATACTCAATTCAAAATAATTCTCACCCATGGCCTTCATAATGATGCAAGGCCCATATCAGAGTGGTATGAGCTTCATGTGGGGGGCTATGAGTTTCTCTTTCTGCAAATGCAACCACAACTTATCACCAACGTGAAACTTGTGTGGAACCTGATGCTAGTCATGTCGCTACTTATACTTGGAATTATCTTTCTGTAGGACATCATGAAACTGTTATTAGATGTTTTAGATCCATTCAAATAAGTTGGTTTCTCTATCTACCTTAGTTTTAGCATGGGAGGACTCTTCTTGTAAATATTCCATGGGTAGAGCTACATCAATGGGGGCTAGTGGCTAGAAACCCAAGCACACTTGGAAAGGGATATGGCCAATATATTTATGGAGGAGTTTGTTGTACCTATGATGAACATATGGAAGGATCTTTTCCCATGTGTGTGGATGCTTGGAGTTGTAAATGTGCAGGATATGCACAATAATCCTATTGATCACTTCTATTTTTCCACCTATTTGGGGGTGGAAGCCAATCGATTTGGTCACCTTGGTTTCCATCAGATACCCCAGGATGGACTAGAAGGCACTGAGGAACCTACTTTCCCTATCTAAAATAATGGTTCATGGTAGCCCAAAATGAACCCAAACATGTTCAAAGAGGAGCTTAGCGGTGGCTTCAATTGTGATACTCTTCTTACACAGTACCAAAATGGCCATCTTAGAGAACCGATCAACAACCATAAAGACACAATTGYTACCATGTTTGGTGAAGGGAAAAMCTTACATTTAATCCATGGATTCTGACTCCGAGGKTTTTTTTAGGGTAGGTAGAAGAGTGTACAACCATTGCTTCTTAATGTTAGGTTTAGAAATGGCACGAGCAATGCATGATATGATATACCTTTTGACATCATGTTGGATTTTTGGATAGTATAAATACTTCTAAAGTAATGTTACTATCTTCTCCACATTGAAGTGCCCTGCCAATGAACTATAATGTTCCTCCAAAATTATCTTAGCATGGTTTCTTGAAGGAACACAAAGATGGCCTAGATAACACAAAAGTGTGCCTTGTAGGTAAAATTATATAACTTGTTTACCTGCGCCCAATGCATAATATATAGTAGTGAATTCAGGGTCGTTATCATACAATTAGGGCCACCCGAAGGTCTCATACCCACAAGAGTTAAGAAAAATAGTTAGTGACACAACTAGGGGCTAGTGGGGGTAGTGTGCAACACAGTTTGTGTTGTTCTTCTTTTACTTAATGTTCAAGTGGAATTGTTGCAAGTATATGGACCACTTTTGATTGTGTTCATTTTGTAAATTTCCTTATTTTTTCATGAGTTGTAGGGGCTTGCGATCAATGTGGATGATCATTTCCTTTCCTATAATATAGTGCTTCCATTGTCAGCATGTCTACACAATGGATTACATCTCCTTATCATAGGTGGAATACCTGAGAATAGTAGTAAATAATGCCTCATTGTGATAGGTCATTGTATGTCCATGCTAAGTGAGGAATGCATTGATAGCATAGTCAAAGGAATATGTCTCAATATCGAATGGTTGTTGCAAGTATGACAGAGTGAGGATCGGTGTCAAGAAGAGGTGGAATTTCATATCCTCAAATTCTTTATTTTATGACTCAAACCAAGAAATATTATCTTTCTATCCACCCTTGGTCACTTGGCTTAAGGGCCAAGCGATATGAGAGAAACCCAACACGAACCTACAGAAGAAATTGGCAAGGCCCAAGAAGTTGTGGAGATCTATTAGAGTCGTTGGGTTTGGCCAATCACAAATGACTTGGATATTGAGTGGGTCCACATGCACCCCATGTTCATCCAAAATGTATCCTATATAGTGAATTCTCTACATGCCAAACAATCATTTCCCTAAATTGACATATAATGTGTGTTTCTCTAGAGTGCTTAGGTTCTGTTGAATGTGTTGCAAATGTTGCGCCCAAGTTCTATTGAAGATCAGGATGTCATCCAAATATACAACCACAAAATATTTTGTGAATGGATGCAACATGTCATCCATCATCCTCATGAATGTTGTCAGAGAATTGGTCAAGCCAAAAGGCATGCCCAACCACTCAAAAAGGCCTTCTTTATACGTGAAGGTAGTTTTCCATACATCCATTTGTTCAATCAAGACTTAGTGGTATCCTAACTTCATATCAATCTTACTAAATAACTTGGCACCTTTTGATCAAGAAGATTGTCAATCCAAGGGATCAAGTATTAGTTCTTAACAATAATTTTTTTTAGGGATTTGTAATCAATATAGAGTCGCCATGTCTCATACTTCTTTTGCACGAATATAATTGGGATCCCACAAGGAAAGGACCTTGTTCAAAGGTATCCCTTTTGGATGAGCTCATGAATTTGACTCTTTATTTCCTCATTCTCTAGAAGAGAGCATTGATGTATTGTGCCATTACATAAAGGAGCACTTGGTATCAAGTCAATTGAATGTTTGAATTTGCATTGCAGAGGCACCCCTACAAGTGAGGAAAATATATCTTTGTATTCCTCCATAATATTGTCCACCTTCTTCTATTGTGTAGAGAGGCCCCATGATGAGTTGGTGGTAGTTGGAGTGACCTTCCATTCATCTTTTGAACGAACCATGAAGAGAAAATTTTTTCTATTCCGAGAGATTACCTTTCATCACTACTTTTCTAAGAGCAAGGGAACTATAGTAGTAAATACTTCCTCTAGTACCCTCTAGAGTTGACCTCTCAAAGAAAAAATGACACTACGAGGCCTGGAATCATAAAAAACAAGGTGTTTCCACATATAGGGTTTTCCTAAAAGAACATCACAAACTTCAAGAACATCAACATCACACAACACATCATCTTTGAAGGGATTGATGTCATAGGATAGGTAACATAATTGGTTGACATGGAGGTCTCATCCCTAGCTCAACCAATCGATGGTGTATGGTCGGGGGTGTGGATTTTTCGACAACTTCAATCTCTTTATGACCTCGATTGAGATCAAGTTATTTTGGCTATTGGTGCCAAAAAGAAATTGTAGTGGAGTCCCCTTCATCCACATTTGTGAATGGAAGAGGTGCTCGCCCTCCTCAATATCTTGACTCTTCTGGTTGGATATTTGTGATTGTAATGGTAGCACTCAGTTTTTTGTCAATGTTCCACTTTCCTTTATCCTTATATGAATCAAATTATGAGCTAGAGTCTGATTATTTTTCTTTCAACTCAACCAACATAACAACATTCATCAGTGTTGTGCTAAGGGATTTTGTGGAACTCACATCTTGACTCTTCTGGTTGGATATTTGTGATTGTAATGGTAGCACTCAGTTTTTTGTCAATGTTCCACTTTCCTTTATCCTTATATGAATCAAATTATGAGCTAGAGTCTGATTATTTTTCTTTCAACTCAACCAACATAACAACATTCATCAGTGTTGTGCTAAGGGATTTTGTGGAACTCACACCACTTTCCAATGTCCTTCTTCGAATTTATATTACCCTTATTTTCCTGTATCTTGGATTGGTTGTCTTGAGGTTGGATATCATTTCTCTTTCCTTTGTTCTATGAGTTGGGGCCACCTTTACCATGATTCTATTGCGATGCATTTGTAGACCGACACTTATTCCTCTGCTTAAATTTATGCTCAATTTGAAAACATATTGATAAGTATTTCCCAATGAAAAACTTTCCAATAAATCCATCTTTGTTTGGATGTACCTATGTAGGCCATTTCAATACTTTAAAACTAGGTTCCTGTTAAGATTTGCCATTACACCAAAACCCGCAGGTGTTAGTAAACTTCCAAATCAGCAACATCACCTTGATTTGGCGGTTAGTCCCATGTTCCCAGCATGGCGGTTAGTCCATTAGAGGTGCGGCGGTTAGTCCAACACCCCTAGTTCACGAGAGGTGCGGTGGTTAGTCCAACACCCCCCCTTTGACGTAACTCGAGGGAATTGAAATTGGGCCAAGGCTCTGATACCAAGTTAAGATTTTCCATTACACCAAAACCCGCAGGTGTTAGTAAACTTCCAAAACAACAACATCACCTTGAGTGGGCGGTTAGTCCCATGTTCCCAGCATGGCGGTTAGTCCATGAGAGGTGCGGCGGTTAGTCCAACAGTGCCACTTAGATTCTATGATACCCAACTTTAAACACAAGGTATGGAAGATATCGGTGTACTTTGACACCATATAGTCTCTCTCTTGATGCACAATTGTCCATATCATGTACTAGTCATCATAGTTTCCAAGAGGGTAGAACTCTTTATTGAGGGAATAAACAGAGGATGCCCAAGTGGATTATATCATAAATGTTGTAGAATCATCTCCATCATGTCTCTCCCAATAAATTTCTCACCAATCTTTAATGTGGGGAAGGACCTTAAGGAGTGCGAAAGTGATCTTTTCGATGTCCAATTTTTTTGAATAGAGTAAAAACCTTGTAACAGATTTAACCATTTCTCCAAAGCATCTACATATATATTTCCTTCAAATAAAGGAATTTCAAATTTAACATGTAACTTCAAGGGTATTGCACCTTTGAAATGTTTTCTTGTCAAATATGTCTTGACCATCATTGACATTCATTGAAGGATTTGGGTGAAACTTTCCATCATCTCATTCCTCTATTGCACGAGGGATTCTAGCAACAACTTGATATGATATCATGCTCCATAATCTCTCTTTTCATCCACTATGGGAGGATACTTGGGATGTAAAGATTGTTCTTCCCAAAGTGATATTAGCTCGAGACCCAACCCTCTATACCCTAACCTCATCGAGGACATGCACTGAGAAACAACAAAGAGAAAACGTATTTGATACCACTGATATAGATTGTATAGAGAATGAAATGAAAGGAAGGAATATGAATGGAAACACACAAAAACAAAAATATTGCAAAGAGCATAGTAATATAGTGAAACCCAAATTATATTAATGAATGAAATAGGAAAAGATGGTAAAATGCAAAGAAATACAAACTAACTAGAATGGTGGTAGCTTATCTCTAAAGAGAAAGATGTAAGTTATGCTCATTTGCAAGAGAAACTTACAAGAGGATGAAATGACCTTTTAAGATCATACTAAAACCTAAGATTAAAAATCCATAAATATCAAAAACCCTTATAACTCTAGGAGACAAAGTGCCAAAAGGATTGTAGGCCCCAAGGTGGCTAGTTGATACGTCAACTTCTTGGGGCACACATTTTCCATACAATCTATGTTTGGGGCACATAGTAGTTCACTGGAAATATATAACTAACAAATATAATTGTTAGCATA
>JASDQU011179241.1:13492-28669 GCA_032191745.1 Picea mariana | reverse complement strand
CTAAAACTATTAAAAGCATCAATTGTAGCTAACCATGGTCTTCCTAAGACTAATGGATGAAAACCAAAATTAAATTTAAGTTGTTAAACCATGAAATATACAGGGTACTCTCAAAAATCTAAAGACACTATGTTGTCCTCTAACACACCTTTTGGTTTAATTGTTGATCTATCTATTAGTTGCAAGATTGTAGATGTATGATGAAGATTAGAAAATTGTAATTCATCCATAGTTCCTTTTTTCAAAACATTTATTGTAGCTCCTAAATCTATTAATGTGTTTTCAATTGTAAGATTATTGATATGAATTTTAACAAGGGGGATACTAGGATCACCATATTTTTGCATAACAATTTTACCCAACATTAGATATACCAATTTACCAATAAATTTAATTGTCTATGGGTATTTTTTCTTACTCCCTGATTGATTTAAACACAATTCCCTCGCTGTCTTAGCTTAGATTGGTATATCTTTGATTTTTTTCAATAATGGAATTTTAATACCAACAATATTTAACTCATATAATAAATCATATTCAGATTGTTCTATTTTATTATCTAATGTCAACCATTCTGGGAAAGGAGTTATATATTGTCGTGATTCATTTATTGTAGAGTAAGAAGTTTGTTTTATTACATTAGAACTATCATTATTGTTTGTGTGATTAAGAGTTTTCTTCTTTATTGGTTCTTCAATAATAATAGGAGCATCTTGATGAATTACTTTTCTTGATCTAAGATGAATGTCATTTAGATCAAGAGCAGTAATCATATAGGTGGAAAACATTTGTAGCTCAACATTGTATGAGGTTTGAGCTAATTTATTATTGGGGTTATAAATGGGTTGTGTAGGTAGTTGAGTAGGTCTTGGAGGTTGATTTGATGGTAATTTTAATTGTTGAGGTTGCAAAATTTGTGTTTGTTGTGGTTGAGTAGCGTATGTTTGTTGGATTTGTGGGGGATATTGTGTTTTTAAAGGATAATGTATGTATTATTGTTGCATAGGATAAGGATGAGTAGGAATGCTTGCATAGGAAGGTCCTCGCCAACCTTGTTTCCAAGGTTGATTTGGGATTTGTTGTGGTGGAAATACTTGCCAAGGATTAAGAGGAGTCCAATTGTTTTAGGGTATTGTTGGTTTGAATAATAAGAATTAAATTGTTGGAAATGGTATTGAGATATAATTTAAGTCCTTGGATGCCAAGTTTTTTTTGGTGAAACAAAACATAGTTGTTCTAAAGCTTCTTGATTTGCTTGGTAGACAACTTTGAGTTCTGGTAGAGATGGGAATTTTTTTGTAGCATGATTTTTTTCACATATACATAAAAGTTCAATTTTATCCAAAGTATATTCTTTTAAAGGATGTCTTTTAATACATTTTGGAAACAAAATAGTTAAGAATGCATTGTCTTTGTTACACACCAAAATGTCACACTTAATTTTCGCACCTATTTACGCCTAAGTGTTGCAAGTGTCATAAAGTGTCATATGCAGCTTACTAAGTGTCACATGCACTTTACTAAGTGCCACAACACCTAGAAACCATGAAAGAACATTTGTCACGATCCCTAGTCAACGTGGAGGAGAAATATATCATATGAAGGTAAAAATACTATGTGCACATGAATTATTCATTATTATTCATAAAAAGGAAATTAATTTAGTGTGATAATCCACCTCACATTTAATTTCCTATTAATCGAGGAGAATTTGAGAATCTCATGGATTGTTTAGAGATTTTCTAAAACCAAAATCCTAATTTGGTGGATCTTGAGAGACATTTCCTCCTTAAAATTCTTGAGAAATATTTTCTCCCTAAAATCCTTGAGAGACATTTTCTCCCTAAAAATATTGGAGATACCAATTTAGTGGATCTAGTGAGTCATCTTCCCCATGGAGGTTAAGACTCCAAATCCTATATAATGAGGGATTTCCATGGTGAAGGTGGAATATTTGAGGTATAAAACCTTTGATCTTGGGGAATGAATTCAACATTTTGATTTCAAGATTCGTACAAGGTGTTGGACAAGGAGATCTTGGTGAAGATATTGCATCGTTAATCATGCGTTGTAAGTTCCTTCTTTGGATTTCCAATTAATATCAACTTGGCATATTGCCTTCAAGTTCACGTGCTCTAAATTTGTTGGTATATTATAGTTTCAGTCTTCATAGATATATTTTATTTATATAACCATATAGAGTAGGAAGAAGAGATCCTTTTCTAGTCTTTGTAGGGTTTTAGGGTTTCATTTGTGTTGAGGAGCTTGAAGATCAAGCCTATAGATTGGAAAAATGAGGATGAATATCACAACAAGGTACGCTACATCATTCTTCTTCTATATTACTTGATTGATATAGTTATATCTATAGGGAAATTAGTAACCACTTGTTCTCTTCTATCTTTGGACTAAAGATAGGGATGTTGGTCCAAAGGGGAGCTTATCCTATCCGTAGGGTAAGATTTCTCACAACAGGAAAATGGTGACTCCACTATGGAGGGATTTTGACTAGTTTTTCCTGTTTTTCATCTTGAACCCTAGCTTGTGATTAGATATTAATTGTTTGATGTTTTTTTTTTATCTATTTCCCCTGATGTATTCCTCATTGAAGATTTTACAAAGTCATTGATTGGTTTTTCTGATCTTTTAGTCTTTTTGATCCATTTTTTGAACTTTTCCAGAACTGGCCCTCCTCTGTAGTTGTCACCAGAGCACCATTCTTCTGAATGACTCTTCTATGTAGTTGACCATAGGGTTTCATTGTCTTGATTGGCACTCCCCTAGAGGCCTGTAGAGGGTGGAATTATCCTAAATGGCACTTTGTCCCTTAAGGACATGAGCACCATTCTCTTTTTTTGAGGAAAATTCAGGGTTTTTACCTTGATCTGCTAGGTCTACTAAAGAGGATTTTTAACTTAAAAGTACTCCAATTGTTTTTCGAATTTGTTTGATTGAGGATTTGATACTTATCACTCATTTTTATATTTGTTGAGATTGTAAACCTCTTATAAGTTGTAAGATTGGTTCACCTTGCGTTTTACTATTTTGGTCTTTGTCTCATGATGTTTTCAATTATCTAATTGATTGGAAGAAGTATGTAAAGGTTTGATTTCTCTTGAGTTTCTTTTCAATATTCCTTGGAACATATTGCTCTTTTGAATGATTGATATTCTTTTTCTTACCACAACCTATCTTGAATTCCTTTTTTTACTGCTCATTTTTAAGGATTGTCGAGTGATTATCTCTTTCTCTTTTTGTTTCCATTCTTTGATTACTTGTCGACCTTTTGAGTTCCTTATTGAGAGAATTATTTCATACTTGGTTTCTCTTATTTCTCATCAGTTTTGAGTGCATTTATTGTTCAATATTTTTACTTCATATTCTTTTGTATCTGCATCAGATTCTTGCATTGAAAGTAAGGAAGTAGAAAGAACTTGCATTTGATTTAGGTTCATTGCATTTACAATCAAACGAACAAAAATTGATTACATTCAATGTTTTGGGTGTTACATGTCTGTAGCTTGCATTTGGTAAACTGCATTGGGTTTATGCATTTGGGAATGAAAAAAGACTCTTCTCCTTTCCATAGATAGATTTCATTGAAACTAAAGATTTGCATATCATTCTACTGCACTCTTTTGGATTCAAAGTCATGAATATCATCTATTTCACTTCCATGCCCTTGAGTAAAAAACAACGTAAAAATCAAAGAACTAATTAAAATCTTTCTAGAAATTTTTATTTCCAGGGGTATGCAAACCTACATTAGCTTAAGTGTAGGTATTTGGAATAAGTGTTGAGAATAACTTTTCAAAGACTTAAACAAACATAGAATCTTGCGATAGGGAGAGAAAATCTGATTTTTGTATAAGCATAGTCGGGACCCCCCTCTCACATAGGGGTTAAATACAAGGTTGTGTGTGACAGAGAAGTGGAGATTACCCCTTTGAAGCTTAACCAATGTAGTGGAAATATCATGTATTGAGGGTTCTTATTAAAGTGTCACTGGTTTCATTAGGTCTTAGTGCTCCATGAATCTCGAATCCATTTGAGGTCCCTTGGATTTTATTTGTTCTCTTGTCTTTAGTCCTCTAGAATAATTTCATACTGGATATCCTTCCCATACATTCAATTCTGACTGTCGATTGTACTTTTGTGACTATGAGTTGGTAATATTAGTGGAATTTACGTTTAGGGTTCATACATAAGATGACGATGAAGGGGATTCTTTGTTGTACCTGGGTCAGACGGTGGTCAAACTCACTTGGGCTCTTTGGAGGGTAACCCATGGATAGACTGTGATGGAACTTGCACCAAGGTGTGAGTCTATTAAGGAGGTTTCCAAAGTAACTAATCCAACCATTCTATCTCAACCTTCTTTTCATATTAATCCTATGACATTAGATTTCATCACCAACTACTGTGTTAACTTTGGAAAGGTTTGTTTGTTTGGTTTTCTTCCTAGATTTTTTAGCATGTATTGTTTGTTTTCCCTAGAAAATCCCTTAGGGTTGAGTTTGTGTATATGGAATCAATTCCTGAAACTACCAATGAAGGAACCCATTTTCCCAGGATACCATTTGTTTCTCCTTCTGTGGGACATGTTGGTCCTCCTTATATTGCTACTTTGACTCTTCCTGGACTCATTATTGGGTTACAATTCTAGTTGTTTTCCACTCCAATGAATGTAAATTCTCCTACTGCTTCGTCCGTAAGTACTCCACCACAGGACCATCAACCTCATGTTGATCCTCTACCTTCTTCATCTATAGGGTATTCTTCATGTTCTTCCTCTTCTCCTAGTGAATGCTATGCAACTAGTAACCAGGTAGATAAGAAGAACAAGAAAAGGAAGATTAAGAAGAAAAAAAATAAGCTAGGGGGAAAACTTCCAACAATTGTAGGAAATGTTGGAAGGGATCAACCAACTATTGTTCATCATGCTAGGAGTGTTGATAATGTTGACAATTCTACCAAGACACATCACAAGCCCAAATTGCCTTGCAGGATTTATAAGGGTGACCACCTTATTAAGGATTATCCAGGTATTTCGAAGGTTATAGAAGTGTGTTATGAGGGTTCTCAACCCACATCGTCAGTCGTCTTAGGTCATGATGGTGACAAACCATTAACTGGTGATAATAAATTTGGAAGTAATAAGGGTAACTTCAAATTTCCTTACTTTTTATGTAAGGAGATGCACCACAACTACCTCTGCCCTCATATGGATGAGGCTTCATATCTGTTGGAAAATATTGTTGATTTCCAATAAAAACTTCTGTAATGTCCCCGACCACCCAGGCAGGGCCATGATACATGAGAGGACACTTTTATTCTCTCCATGGGACATACTATAACATACCCAACATCCAACTAAGCTATGCCGCATAAATGTTTTGAACTTCATGCAATTAAAACATATACACAGAGAACTCTTGTGTAAATTTAGATATAAAATGTAAACAGACAAATACATATTGTAAATGCACAGATTCATACTAAAATAATAGTAAACATATTCATGCAACATATACAAGCAATACCCATAAATATAAACACATTTATAAACCATACACATGATAAATCCAAAAAAATACACATGTAAATAATTATGCAGCATGTAAACTTATCACACAATTGACACTTATCTTGGTAAGAATATCACCAACTGCGTGCAAAACTTCTATGAACCTCCCAGCCTTAGACCACATTGCTCATCACTCTCAGCAGTGGGTCATCCCCGAGTTGGTACTAAACTCCACCCGGGTAAAGGGATTCCTAACTAGGCTAATGGTTCATAGACAACAGGAAAGACTCTGTCACAACTGCTCACTCAAATAACAACCTACAGTCCCTCATTCCCCACATGCCTATCCCACCCCAGGAAGTGTGCCCCTTATCTACTCAATAGTCCTTCGGCTGCTCCACTTAATTTTTGGGCTTCAACAACAGGCTGGATAGGAAGTCTCAGAGCACTGTAGATATAGTTTAGCACCTTCAGGAATGAATTCCCTGCAATTATCTCACTCAAATAGGAATTTCTCACGGGCCTGAAAACCCGCCTCTTCAATATCCCAAGGGCCTAACAACCTTCTTTTTCAATCTCACTCCCCAGCTAACCAACTACACCAACAAGTATGGATATGGATACATGTTTAGATATAATGACATGAAGGTACAAAGGATATTTGACTGTGTCAATGAATTCTCATGGTATGGTTCAATGAATGACTGAATGAGTGAGTGAATGATCCTTGAATCGATGAATCATGGAAGGAATGAATGGGAAAATGAACCAAGTCTCCACAATATGTATGCATGTCCGCAACTTGACACTTGTCATGTTGGGAGATACTTTGGCCCACTTTTCCCCATCTTTAGAACTTAGGATAAAATAACTATCCATACTTTATAATTTAAGAAATATTGATATAATATTCATTTTTGGCTTAATCTCCCTAGCTTAGTACCTTTTCCTTAACCTTTAGCTGCTCCCTTTCCCTAACTAGTGGAGTTTAGTCCCCCATACTCTTTTATCATGGTCGGTCTATGCACATCGATGTATTTTATATTAATTATGAAACATATACAAAAATAGGCGCATTGGCCTTTAACATCTAGGCTCTCTGGCATAATCAAAACATAAGCATCCTAACTTATAATAACTGGATCAACAACCTATAAAATTTAGCATATACACAAAGGCTCCTTGGCCTCAATATCACGTGCACTCAAATTGTTGTGCATGGTATCCAGGAATGTGCACACTTCATCATTTTACTGCGCAGTACATGTGCGCACTATGCCATGAAAGGTGCATACAAAATGATATCAAACAACTCACCAGCTTAAGTACATTTACATTTACATTACAATTGGGTTCGGCCTAGGGATATTACAACTTCCATCTCCCAACCCACCATTGGTTGATGAATTAGGAAATCCAATTCCATCATCGATGAATCTAGTTGATTAATTGGTCAATCCAATTCCATCATTAGTTGATCTGGTCGATCAAATGATTGATTTTATTTAACCTTCAATCAGTGCCACTCTCCCCTTGGAGAGTGAAGTTAAAGTGGTTGATCCAATACCACCCTTGGTCGATCCCACTCCTCCTGGGAAGAGTGAGGATGTCGCTTATGTCTTTCCTATTTCTACATATTCCTCTAGAAAATGGAGCACTTCACTCATTTCAATGAAACCCCCTTCGAGCAATGAGTCCATTCTTTTTTATTGGAGTGCACTGTCTGAATGTCATCTCCCTTCCTATATACCTTTCCAAATCACTTTTCAGGTTTGTGGTAGGGACGCTCCTCAGACTATTATCGATGAAGGTGCATCATTTAGTATTTTATCCTCCATTGCTTGGAAAGCTTTAGGTTCTCCTCATCTTGCACCGGTGACTCAAAATATGTTGACTTTTAATAGAAGGGATAATCAACCTTTAGGGATCCTTCCTCGTTTTCTTGCTACTTTAGAAGGGAAAATTTTCTATATTTATGTGATGATATTCAACAACCCCTTGGACTTTAATTTTATGTTATTAAGGATCTTGTGTTCATAGTATTTCGAATGATGTGTTTCCCTCACAATGGAAACACAGTGACCATAGAACAACTTTAATTCATTGGCCCTCATACAATGGTTAACCATATGACTTAACTAAATGATACTTATATACAAGTGACATCTTCCCCGCTGCAGGTCAATTATGTGGCAACATATCCCATTCATTCAACTTTGAATGAGAAGGAATCTCTCCCTTCTTTTGTTTTAGATCTGGTAGTTGACATGGTGATCTATTTGATAGGGCTATAAGAGCCTGATATTCCTACCCTTATTGTGGCCCTCAACATGTATTCCTTTAAGAGTGTGGTTCTACCATATAGAGAATATCTCTTAGAAACCATGATTGAGGTTTGTCCCTTGAAATGTGTTCCTTCCAAAACATTTTTCTCTTGGAATCAATGATCAAGTAGAGGTCTTTGAGCATAGTTTATTTGTTGATTTTAAGCTTGTTAAAAAATGAAACCATGTTCAAGTAGAGTTCCCATTTCTTTGTCAAGCTCGTTAAAAAATGAAACAAAGGGCCTCAAGCACAGTTTCTATTTTCAATTTTGTGTACAAATGAAACCTACCTTACGATCATAGTTTTATTCTTTGTGAAAATATAGTTAAAAAATTAAATAGAGGTCTAGGAATCGAACCCAAAGGTCATGAGAAAATTTATTTTCCTGTTTCAATCTCGTTAAAAATGAAACACTTTCCTATCTCGTTGAGTTGAGTATTTTTCTAGATCTCATAAATATCAAGTTGATTATTTCACTAGATCTTATAAATATTGAGTCGAGTATTTCACTAGATATCACAACTTACCCTTCATTTCATCTGCCTATGTCGGCTGATTCTCTTTCTTCCTCTCGTGAACATTTTCCTATTAGTAACCAAGAGTCTACTAGGTATAAAAATTGGCATTAGGATAAGAGTTAGTGGATGAAATGAATATTGGGGGGGCAAGTCTCCAGCCTCTAGACATCATGCTGGAGAGAATCCACTAGCTTCTATCACACAGTTGGGGGAAAAGTACCAAGTATCCATGGGTTTCGTTTGAAAAAATTGGAAATTACATTGGGAAGTACTAAGCTCAGTATTTTTTCTTTCTCGTGCTCGTTAATACATGAGAATAGGTTACCGAGTATACTTTTATCTCTTTTTTAGACTCATAAAAGATATACGAAAAAGGAACTCTTTGGATTCTCCTTTAAGCTCTTTTCAGACTCTCTAAACATGAAAATATTTTCGAGTGATATTTATTTCTTTCACACTCATTAAAAGGATTGGAAGGGCATATTTTGAGTGGTATTTTATCTATTTTTTGGCCTCACGATACTAATTACGAAAAAGGAATACTCTATTCAAGAATTACTAGAAGATTTCTCCCCTGTATTGTTTTACACTTTGTTTAGTCTTGGGAGACTAAATTTATGAGAAATTCATCCATGGATTCATCTTTAAGTTCTTTTCAGACTCTCTAAATGTGAAAAAACACCAAGTTTAACTTCTTTAGGATCGTAAAACTATGCATTGAAGGACCTATGTGAGTCCAATCTCCAGGACCCATATGGGACCAAACCCCTCCTTCTTCAGGTTTTTAAAACATATGGTGAGGGAATCATCCAAAGAATGAGCGATATTGAGCACCTGTCATCCTCCTCAATATCATTAAAAAATAAATAGGTACTCATCTATCTAGATGGGGTAAAAATTGAAGGAAATGCATTAAGTTTTTTGGAATCCTTTATGGAAACTATTATTGTCTCCCTTGAACATGGAACATGTTTGTGTCTCACCTCACAGTTGGGTAATCTTCTTGTCTTTAAGTCATACCAATTTCATGTGTCGTTATAATTTTTCATTCTATTCAAAGAGTGCTTATTTCTGTCACATTAATTTATTGGTACTAGTCGAGTCAATGCTGCCAAGTCACTTATCGTGCCTCATCATCTTCAAGGGAAGTTTCACTTCAAACCATCCATCTGTAGTATTACCAATTTCCATTTCCTACGTAAATACACCATCTCACATCACTTTCCTGTGTTAGTGTCGTGTCGATGATGAGGGTTACATCAATTCCCTCCTTTGATGAGTCTTTTCCTATAGAATTAAAAACCAGTTGGTACATTGGGACATGCATGCCTCAATGGAATGCCTCCTCGCTTTCGAAAGTAGGTTTACATCATTGAACTATGATTGGATAATTCCATGAATGTTTAACTGCAACTCATATATTCACATTCGTTGGAATTTATGAGGTTACCTTGGGATTCATTGTTATCATGGGTTATTTACCTCACACTTGTTAATTGTTTACCTCAATGATTGGTAATCAAGTGGTTTCTACCATGTTAAACATCAAATCATCTATTCACATGGCTAGATTCATATTGCATCAGGCTCGGGACGAAGACCCTGGTTTGGGAGCTCACTATGTTATGTGATTTTCCTAAGATGCAATGGAGATCATTTGAGCATGTAAAATATTTCAGTACAATCACCATGTTGGCAATCTTACAGATATATATATTGTCACATAGATCCACATTGTATTTATTCATGGCTATGTTTTGTCATCTCGTAGCTCCAATGAGTATTTTTCATGGTTGTGATTAGTTCATTTCATGGAGGTATGTATCCACATTTTATATTTGGTGGCCATATCCTTATTCAATATTCTCATGGATCCACAATGTATTGGTTGGTGGCGATGCTTTGAGTCATCTCATATTCCAAGCATACGTATGCCTACCTTGGAAATTGAACATATTTGTATATTGACTGGTGATTGGTTGCAACTTATACCAGTTTATCCTACTCCAATAACCTTGCATTCTAGAATTTTTAAAGTGTTTCAGCCATCAATTTCTCTTCCAACTTCACGCTTTAGGGGGAATTTGTTACACACCAAAATGTCACACTTAAGTGTCACACCTATTTACGCCTAAGTGTCACAAGTGTTGTAAAGTATTGTATGCATCTTACTAAGTGTCACATGCACTTTACTAAGTGTCACAACACCTTGACACCATGAAAGAACATTTGTCACAATCCCTAGTTAGTGTGGATGAGAAATATATCATATGAAGGTCAAAATAGTATGTGCACATGAATTATTCATTATTATTCATAAAAAGGAAATTAATTTAGTGTGAGAATACACCTCACATTTAGTTACCTAATCTCAAGGATAAGTTGAGAATCTCATGGATAGTTGAGAGATTTTCTTAAACAAAAATCCTAATTTGGTGGATCTTGAGAGATATTTCCTCCTTAAAATCCTTGAGATATATTTTTTCCCTAAAATCCTTGAGAGATATTTTCTCCCTAAAAATCTTGGAGATCACAATTTAGTGGATCTAGTGAGTGATCTTCTCCATAGTGGTTAAGCCTCCAAATCCTATACAATGAGGGCGTTCCATGGTGAAGGGGGAAGCTTTGAGGCATCAAACCTTTGATCTTGGGGAAAACAGTCAACATTTTGATTTCAATATTCATGCAAGGGGGTGGACAAGGAGATCTTGGTGAAGATTCTGCATCGTCAATCATGCTTTGTAAGTTCCTTGTTTGTCTTTCCAATTAATATCAGCTTGGCCTATTCCCTTCAAGTTCATGTGTTTTACATTTGCTTGTGTATTATCATTTCAGTCTTCTTAGATACATTTTATTTATATAAATATCTATATTATGAAGAAGATTTCCTTTTCTAGTCGTTGTTGGGTTTCATTTTCATTGAGGATGTTGGAGATCAATCCTACGGATTGGAGAAGCAAGGACGAACATCGCAACAAGGTATGATACATCATTCTTATTCTCTCTTACGTGATTCATATAGTTATATCTATAGGGAAAGTAGTAACCACTTGTTATCCTTTGTCTTTGTACCAAATATAGGGGTCTTGGTCCAAAGGAAATCTTAGCATGTTCGTAGGGTAATATTTCTGACGACACTCTTCCTCTTTATTTTGCTTAATTTTCAATGTATCTAATTGGGAACCAAGAGTACTAAGAATATTAGTCCTCAAAATATCTAACAAATTTCCAATTTCATCTCTACTTACCCCACCATTTGTTTACTCTAGAGATAGTATCCCTAGGTCACTTACCATATTTGGAATTTCCTCGAGAGATATACATACATAGATCACAAATGTTTGGATAGTTTAGGTGAGAAATACCTCATTTACCCATGAGATTAAGAGCATAAATCATTCATATATAATTACACAAAGAAAAAATTTGTAAATATTTTTTTCATTGATGTCAAATATAGGGGGAGACTACATATGTCAAAGATAAAGATTTCAATATGGAGATTGTTGGAAACATTGTTTTTGGATTATTGATGCTCAATTTGGATACCCTTTCTTTGAAGGAATTTTTACCCTAGATACCAAGATAAAATGGGAGAATAGGTTATATGGTTAGAAATATTATTCTGGTACCTTTAAAAGAGTATATGTAATTCCATATAACTCCCTAGGAATAAAGAGATATGATTTTTTTTCGTCTGACAACCTAGTTAGAAAATTTAGGCCAACTCAGCTAGTCTTTATAGGTCAGACCTGAAAGTGAGGAGATAATTACTATAAATACAGGATAGATGTGTGCATTTGTAGTGAAACCAAGAAAGATTTGGGGTGTCACTTTTGGGTCTAAATATCGGCAAAAGGATTTTTCTTGGGATTTTCTTGTTCTTAAGGTGTACTATGAAGGACTAAAGGTCTGTGATGTTGCAATGTGCCCTATTTTGAGGTTCTAATGCTGCAATGTGTGCTATATTAAGGTTGTGATGTTGAAATGTGCCCTATTTTGAGGTTCTAATTCTACAATGTGTGCTATATTAAGGTTGTGATGTTGTATTCTAGGATCATAGTCTGGGAATGATGTTATGAGGCTCACCATGGTATGAAGGCTACATGCGACTAGGGTTTGAAGGATTGTCTATGGAATGAAGCATGAATGTGAAGTCATAAGTACTTTATGTATGAATATCTTAGATTGGTGTCTCCAAGAAGTTTTATAGCTTCATTTGATACCACATATACTCATGATGACTCATTGGCCTTAGCTACATCCATTTCCTTGCTTACAGGAGAAAATCCCCCTTTTCCTCCAAACAATATATTAAAAACCCCATTTTTCTTGATGTACGTGACTCTCCTTAATGTAAATAATGTACATATGCACCTTTCTAGTTAGAAACCCATGAACATGTTTAATTTTCTTAAAACAATAATAAATCTTGATATTTTGGGTGGATTTGACAGGTTCCCAACCTCCTGTAGCCCGTTCATAACTACCTCAACTATCAAAAGGGAGTATACAAGAGAACCTTGGGATGGATGAAAAACACATCAAAGAGATGAATCCTTATGCTGTCATTTTCCATATATCCCAGCAAGCCCTTGTTTCCCTTTGCTTCTGAGATTGTCTTTCCCCTCTGAAAACACTTGTTTTCAGGATTTGTGTTTCCCCTTATCTTGTCAGGAATAAATCCATTACTTCCTTGCACCTTTTGGAATAGAAACCTTTGGAGGTAGTGATTGTCATCTCAAGCCTTGGGTGGAGGAACTTTGATCCTAGTCCTAGGACCATGTCACAACATTTACAGTTTGTAACCAACTTCTTTTTTGTTGTTAATAAAAGAACTCCCATTCTCATCCATTTCCCTTTTTTGATTCATGATTTTAATGATATTATTTGTATCTTTTTTTGAATCTAACATACAAATTGAATTGATTGTATCTATCTAGTTAATAGATAACTACCTATTTTCAGTTGCATGCTTCTTTGTTTGCAGGATTTTTAGAGGATCGTTGTGAAGGAGTTATGGATATAAATTTCTCAAGGAGGATTGACTTCAAACATAGGGTTATAGGTATGTTATCTTTCCTATATTTTTAAATTTAGTTATTAAAAGTAATTAATTTTAATTAACTTCCTAATTAGAGTCTGAGAAAAATATTTTAGAGAATTTCTCTGTTGTGGCCCTGATCCATTTCCATAGGACTTAGATTTCCGTAAAAGGATTGGTGACCATACGAGGGATATTTTCTCCTAGTTTGGTTCAGTTTAAAGGATATTGTGATTTCTTATTTTTCTTGTTTTCTTGGCTTGTTATCAAGCATTTACTGCCTCATAATCCTTTTCCATTCTCTCAAAACTTCCTAGATTTTTGACATTTTCTCATTTTTGGGTTTTTGTTGAATTGTACGTGCTTTTCTTGTGTATAGACTACGTACATACATAATTTGTAGAGTACATAGTTACGTACACTTTTGGAAAATTGTTCTTTTGAACATTTTCTAGTGTCTAGGAAGTTATGGGTTGGATGTTCAGCCTTGCTTGAACCTTCTCTGGTTGTTTTTTATCTTTGATATTCATATCAAGCCTTTGTAAACTTGATATTTTGATTAAAAGGTTCTTTCTCTTTGATTGGTTGATATTTTTGTATATAGGGTTTTAGGTGGGTTGAAAGGTTAGTCTTTGTGTGGATGGATTATACTTCTAGTTCTTTTTTGTGTTCTAGTGACCCTATGTTGTCTTATTTCTTCCTCTCTTCCTTATTTCCTTTGTTCATAAAATAAAATATAAAATTTGTATGGTAGTTGCATTTTATTTCCTTTTAGTAACAAAAAAGACAAAAATACCTTTTTTTGTTGTTGTTTCTTCTTGTTTTCCATTTCCTTTTAAATTTTCAAGAAAATGACTCATTTTCTAGCACTTAGGCCTATTATGCATTTTTTTTCTTGTTTTGAAAAATTAATTGTTTTATGTTTAGAGTAGCCTTCTTCAAAAATAAAGAATAGTGTTTGTAAAGTTAATTTATACTATGTTTTTCATTTATCCTAGAGTGACTATGTAATTTTCATTGGCATTCAAAATAAAATAGCATTTTAGGCTTGCATTTCAAAGTGATGTTAGATCTTGCATACAAACAAAATATATCATTTTCATTTTCATTTTGAAAAGCTCATAAAAAAAAATTATTGCACATTTTTCATTTGAAGGACAATTTTGTTTATTAATCATGTTGTTATTAGAGACTTTTCTTCTTGAGTCATACAAACATCACAAGTTTCATTCTTGTTCCCTTGAGAAAAAAACCTAACTAAATTTAATGCTTATTCTAAAAATCATTATACTTTTTTTCTTTTTAGGGTACACTAAATATTTCATGCTAGATCCTTGGATTATGTTGGAGAGGTAACTCTCCAAGATCACAAAAATAAACATAGGAGCCTGTGATAGAGATAGAAAATCCAATTTTCGTATAGGCAGTGTCGGGAGCATCCTCTCACAAATGAGTTAAACATGAGGTTGCACAAGGAAGAGTAGAGGAGATAACCCTATGAAATGTGAACAAGCATAACAGATTGAGCATATTTTGGGGGTTATTTATTGAAGTGACACTGAATTGTAATGTCCCCCACCTCTTAGATAGGTGATGAGGAGACTCAGTGGCCTGGGCACCCCCACTAGGTCATAGTCTCACACTGAAGGGGGGAAAGTCAAGAAGTTAAAAGTTATATTTTTAAGTTGACTTAAGAAAGGGAAAGGATAAAGGAGTAATAGATAACTCAACAGAAGAATAGAAGATTAACCCTGGGAGTTAAC
>JASDQU011179236.1:0-26218 GCA_032191745.1 Picea mariana | reverse complement strand
GCTTGTCTTACGTCAAAGGCTATGAAATTGAAACTAGTGACGTTTGAAAGATGAAAGTAAAATAAACAGAAAGCTTGGAAACAAAAACTTTTCTTTAAACAACTTTTCAAACTTTAAAATTTTTCTAAGATCTTTGAACAACAATCTCAAAGCAGGATTTCACTCAACTACGGGCTACTTATGATTTAAGTAAACTGTCAAGAACTTATGAAAGCAAAGACTTTTCCCTGGTTACTAATGCAAAACAACACTTTTTAACCAATCAAAGAAACAAAAATTTTTTTTTATTTGAATGCTCTCAAAGCAAAAAAGGAAAAATACCAACAAGTCAAACCAAGAAAAATTTGTGGCCTAAGCGCAGATTGCAAAGAGTCACGTCAAAAATCACACACAAGTAAATTTTAAAAAATGGACTCTCACACTTGTCTAAAAACCCTATAAAAGAAAATTTTGAGGAAAAACTTCTAAACGAAAAAGAAAGCTATTGCTGTGATCAAACCTAAGTTACTGACCGCTATGACGGAGACCCAAAAACTTGATAGGTATAACTCTTGTCAAAGGAAAGGATGACTGCCTCACCTTCAACAAAACGTCTCCTCAAGCACACCACTAACAGTTCAACAACAAGCGTGTGCACGCGAGCTGTGTAAAGTCAGAGGGCGTGTACATGCGTGTTGGCCTTATACAGGCCGCGTGTATCCCTGATTCTGAGACAAAAAAAAAATCCAAGCAAGCCAATCCAGGTAGAGATTACTGTTACTGAAAACCAGAATCTCTTGAAGACTCAGACACTTACTTTAACAGAAAAAGAAAACAAATCAAGGAAAACTTCATAGAACAAACCAATTCGAGGTGAAACCTAAGCTATAGAAGGGAAGAGGATGATTGCCTCTTTAAAAGCAATTTTCTGGAATCTACACGCGACTTTCACTTCCTCAACTAGCATGTACACACGGGCTATGAGAATGCAGGGCATGGGTACACGAGTGTAAACCTTATATAGGCCGCGTGTACCTCTGTGGGTCTTGAAAAAAATTACAGTCAAGCAAAGAAACAAAGATAATTGGTATGGAAGACCAGAATCTTTGTCAGCTCAGACTTTTGTAGAAGCTTTAAAAACAGGAAAATGAAACCAGTTCTTAAAAATACCCAAAAATATCCCCAGGAGCCCTAGAGACGTCCCCAGTATGGTCGCCAATTCTGTTGTGAGTGGGAAATCCCTCTACGGACTAGCACTTAGGGTTAGATTATGCATGCAGAAAAGACCTAAAGATCTCTACTTTCTACCTTCATCCCAGACCTAATCCCCATTATTCTTAAGCAAATACATAGTTAAATGAGCATACCTTATTACGGGCGTTTGATGTAGATCCCTCCTTACGCTTGATCATTTTTTGATTACAGCTCTCCTCCCAAATCTGACCTGCATTCACATAAAACAAACAACAAACTCCGCATGCATTTGATCTATAGATTAATGGGTTAGAGATTTCAATAAACAAGTATACAATAAAAAACCTCATATGGTGGGACGGGAAAAGTATCTCTTTATTATTAACTTCAACAAATCAACTTACAATGATCAAGTCGGCTATTGCTCCACGAACCTAGTCCTGGGCTCCTCTTCTATTGTCCTCCAACTTCTTTGCTCTATCTTTCTCTTTGCACAAGGAAGGCTAAAGGGTTGGGACAAAGGGAATATGCAATTGGGTATAGTTTCTTTACTATGATTCTCCTCTTCCAAATGGGACCCCTAACTCTTCTTTTATAGGCTAGAAGAAACTAGGTATTTGGAAAAACCCTCGGCCATGCATGGCCAGAAGGTTCAGTTAACTCACCCAAAGCTGTGTGTTCCATCGACAACTTTCCTTTTTTCTTGCTTTTGTAGGTACACGCGGGTTGTTTTGGGTCAACGAGCATGTACACGCGTGCAGTAATAGATCAGGGTGCGTGGGCCTTTATAAAAAGTGTTTTTAAGAAGAGTTGTTCAACAGTGCTTTGGAAAAGAAGGAATCTGAGATGCCCTGATTCCAGGTAAGCTTGTCTGGTGCAAATTAGGGTTATAACACCTTTTAAATATCAAAGATCTGACTTCGCCAATGCAATCCAAGCTCCGTCGCGAGGCTTATGGAGAAATATCTGTAAATAAACACAAGCCAACGAAGACAAGAATAATAGAGTCTATTTGACATGAAACTATGTACATGATCAAGGAATCATACAATATGGACAAATAACATTCATATAGGAAAGAAAAGTATATCTATATTAAATAATGTGAAAGAAAGATACAACCAGATGCCTTGATGTTGTCAGGTTCCTTCCAATAGTTCCTTACTTCCCACACACTTCTTGCTGCAAGGATTTTGGGACCATGGATCTGATAGATACTCACAATCTATCTTGACAAAGAAAAGCTCAAAGCCATTCTAACCAAGCTAACAATCTCAAGCCAAACTCAAGCTTAATCCAACTAACTTTCTCCATGAGAGCTCCTCTCCTTTTATAAGTTGAAGAGGATAAGGTGAGGAGGCTAGGATGATCCCACTAAATCATGAAAGCGAGTAAGATCCAAACTATTCGGAGGCCACCTCACCATAGAAGTTTCTCCTTTTATAAGCATCGAGAAAATGCTCATTTTTCCCACGTACAAAGCCCATCGCACCTTAGCTATAGTGCAGCCTGCAGAAACTCTGCAACCTAGCTATAGAGCAAGGTGCAGAAATCAGGCATTTCCGCACCCTGTGTATAGTGCAACCTGCGGAAATCCTCCTTGATAGGGTTTTTACAAAGAAAAATAGAACTTCTTCTCTCAGTAAAAGTTCTTCTCCCTTCTTTCTTCAAGAATTCAGGCCACCGACCCCTCTGAAGGAAACATATAGGTTTTCATCATTAACGATCATAAGGATGACAAAAATAATGTGTAACAATGGACAACAAATTGAAAAAGTTTGATTGAAATTGATGATGGTATCTCATGAATTACTGTATGCATGTGATACAGGTAAGATTACAGATCTGTCCTGGAGGGACATATGATGGTTGTTAAGCTAGAAAAACATGGAATCTGCCACTATTATGACATGAAGAACCTATGATATGCCATGATTTCCATAGATATGGTTGTGTTGTGTTAAAATGGGCTTGAGGGATGCCTCGATAGAGCATGCCTAAGGGACACCTTGGCTGTAAGACTTGGTTAAGTATCTGAATTATTCTTATGTGATAAATCCGTGGCATGGAATATGGATCACCCAAGGGACTATGCAACAAAGAAGGGGATGCCTAAGCCTAGAAGGTGAGTGACCTCAAGGAAGAGGAGAGTTTGATAACTCTTGTTATTTGTTGATTGGGATCATGATCACAATGGGTATGTGAAGGAAAACATTGAGCCGAGTAAATGTGATATCCATAAGGATGCATATCCATGAACTATGCAGATAAGTATTTTGATGATATGTAAATTTTCCTCTTGAATTATGAACAACAATAACATGTTTTTGCATGAAAATGTGATTAATATGCATGTTGTTTGAAATTTTTGTAGGCATGTGCTAGATGCCAAAAGTCTGGGAAAGGACCATACAAAGAAGATGAAAACATTGTTGAAGCAACTGAAAGATGGAAGCATGACTAGTGTTGTTGATATGCAAAGAACACCGAGGACTGTGCTCCTTTAAGGGGGAGGGGAATGTAACACCCTATTTTCCCCAATATGTAAATATATGTCTAAATGCCGCCATGAGTCATGGCTAGTATGTTTGATGTTTGGACCATGATGAACAATCAAAATGATAAAATGCATTTTGATGATAATGAAAAAGAAATTGATGATGGGTGGAGCACTTACACAGAGATGATTCCATAAGAGGGAAATTGTGAGGAAATTTCCTTTCCAATTTAATATTAAAAAAAAATCCCAAATTGCCCATTTTCCCAAAATTTCAATTAAACTACCAACTTCCCATAATTATGAGAAAGAATGGGAGGTTGTACCTAAACTTCCTTGCATCAGAAGCATGGGTAGAAAAGTACCCTTCTGGAGACTTCTGTATTGAGCTCGAAATTGGGGGAAAATTGTTACACACCTAATTGTCACACTTAAGTGTCATAAGTGTCGCAACTTTATTACCATGTGAGAACATTTGTCATAATCCCTAGTCATTGTGGAGGAGAAAAAATCATCATGAGAAGGTCGAAACAATGCCTTTTACCTTGATATTTTGACCATTTTTGAAGGTTAATTCTCCTCTTCCCATGTATAGGGAGCATCAAACTCTTGTTAATGCTCCTCTGCCCATGTATAGGAGTGTTGTCAACGCCATGTGCTCAGTGTTGGGGGGGAATTGAAGTGGTTAGAGGGAGTTATGGCTACCCAAAATTAATATAAGGGTTAGTTCTGAGAAGATGAAGTCAAGGATTCGATCCATATCTCTTTTCTCCATCATAGGCACTAAATCCCAACTTATGGAGCTAAATCCTCAACGATTTCCCAAAATACTTCATGATGGTTAAACCTCCAACTCCTATATAATGAGTGCATTCTGAGGTGAAAAGGGGGAGAATCCATGAGATCATCATAACTCTGATCTTGAGACATTTAGGAGAATCCATGAGATCATCATAACTCTGATAGGAGAACTTGGAGGAGCTACTGCAATGTCAACGTCGGACTGTAAGTGATTCACTATGGCTTTCCATTAATATATAACTTGGCCTATTCTCTTCATGTTTTGTGTCATTGGCTCATGCATGTCTATTGTTGTGAGATTCATTATAGATAGATCTGTTTTCATCTAAAAATATAGAGTACAAGAAAGGAGATTCCTCTTTATTCATTGTAGGTCATATCTTGCACCCAAGAGCTTGGTCAATAAGGTCAAAGGATGGCGTAGCGAGGAAAACGATCGTAAAAAGGTATGTCATCCATCTCTTTCCTCTTACTCTGATAGTTGAAGTAGGTCTAAAGGGAAGTTAGTGTCCATTTGTTTTCTTCTATCTTTGGATCAAAGAAGGGGTCTTGATCCAAAGAGGGGTTTCACCTATCCGCAGGGGAAACATTACCATAACAAAAAAATGGTCAATCCACTGGGGATAGGGTTTCTTCTAGCCTTTTGAATCTTGATTGTTCCATGATATTGTTTACTTAGATGCCTTTTGATTTCTTCCCTTCCCTCATCATGATTGGGAATTTCATTGAGTCAAACATTTGATTCTAGTTGAATCTGGGAATTTTTTTGTGTTTTTTCAACCATTTCCACGCTTCAACACTCCCCTCTAGTGGCCTACAGAGAGTTGAAAATCCATATCAACGCTCCCTGGAATTATTTTAGGGAGTTTTGACCTCTTTTCAACTCCCTATCTACCTTATTACATGAGCGTTGATCTCCTTTCTGGGTTAGTTTTAAGCTCATTTTGCCTCTATTTTTTCAGATATTGACTTAGATATTTGAATTAGAGTCCTCTAAACTTGATTTTGGATTTGCTTGATTGAAGTTGAGTGATTACCACCTTTTCTTTCCTATTTTGAGTTTGCAAATCCATCAATTTGTGAAATGTGCATGACTACGTTGGGATAACCTGTTCCTTTGGTCAAAGTCTTCCTTACCAGTAGTTTCATCCTCATCACGAAGGTTCTCAAACTTTTGTTATCTTGATTTGAATACTTTCTAAGTTTTTCACTTGATTGATTTTGAAGTCTTCCTCGTTGATTTATCATTGCAAGTGTTTCTTTAAGCATTGTTTTTGATCTTCTTATGGTATTCTTTGGAAAGATTTTGATCCTTTGAGTGTTTGGAGCTCTGTGGTCTTATTGAAACTTAGCATGCACTAATCCTTGATTCTTGCCACTCAATTTCTAGGGTTACAAGAAGTGTTATTCTCTACTTTCCATCTCTGTGTTCTTGTTTGAACTTGTGTTAGAAGCATTCTAAAGTATTCTTGGAGTAAGAGTGATAACACCAGATAGTTTCACTTCCATTTACCCTTTAGAGTAATAACAACCACAAAAGAAAAAAACGCATAATCTAAAATCAATTAAACTTTTTTCCTTTATAGAAAACCAACAAGTCTAGGATTTTAGGGCCTTGGTTGTAGGGTGGAGAGTAAATTCTCCAAGGCCACTGAAACAAGAATGTAGAACACTAAAGAGTGACAAAATCCAACTATCGTATAGAAATAGTCGGGAACCCCCTCTAACATAGGAGCTAAACACGAGGCCGAGTGCGAAAAAACAATGAAGATTACCCCTCCAAATCTTGACTAATCGTATTGGAAAGAGCATATATTGGGGGTTTTTCTTGAGTGTTACCGATTCATTTGGTATTGGTGCTTCGTGAATCTTGAATCTGTTCGAGTTCTTTAAGCGTATTGTTGGTCCACTTGTTTTTAGTCCTTTGGAAGAGCTTCAAAATTTGTTATCTTACCCATAAATTTGGTCCCGACTATCGACTGTACCCTCCTAGAGGCCGACTGCGAGTTGGTAACCCTAGTAAACTTTCCTAGGTATCTACAGAAGTGACTATGGGGGGTTTCCCACGGTACCTGGGCCAGACATTGTATCACACTTTTAATACCCTTGGAGAGTGACCCCATGAAGCAAGGGTTGCTTTCACCCAGAAGGGATGTTACGTGGAGGTCGGGGTAACTGTTTCTTATATCTTCATTGACAACCTCGTGTCCCATCTTCGGAAGTTCCTTACTTCCTTTTTTCCCTATAACAAGGGATTTTTTCGATTTCTATTATCTTATAGGTACTTTGTTAGTATTTTCTCTTTGATTTAGCGACCTTAGGTTAAGTTTGTGTCTATGGAAACATTTCCTCAGACTACCAACCAAGGAACCCCTTTTCATGGGGAACCTTTTATTTTTCCTTCTTTTTCAAACATTGGTCCTCCTTACATTACCACATTGAGTCTTCCTCGATTCACTATAGGATTACTGGTATGGTTGTTTTCCACTCCGGTGATCCTGAATGCACCTAGTGCTTCAAATGCAATCCCTCCACCCCAAGAACATCGACCTCATGTTGACCCTTTGCCTTCGTTTCCCGTTGTGTCTTCTTTCCCTTCTTCTTGTTTGCTTGGTGAGAGTCTTAATACTAGTAACCACGAAGCTCAAAAGAAGAAGAAAATTAAGAACAAGAAGAAGAAAAATAAGAAAGGGGGGAATAAACCAGCCACTAATAATCATGTTGGGAGTGTTGATGATATTGAAAGGTCTACCAGCACACGTCGCAAGCCAAAATTCCCTTGCAGGATTTGTAAGGGTGACCACCTTATTAAACATTTCCCTAGTATTCCAAAGGTTTTAGAAGTGTGGTCTTCGGGTTCTCAACAACCCATGTTTCCAACCACTGTGGGTCATGTTGTTGACAACCCAACAACCAATAATCATCAGTTTGGGGGTAAAAAGGGTCAAGTCAAGATTCCTTGATGGTTATGCAGGGAAATGCACCGCACTTACCTTTTCCCTTGTATGGATGAAGCTTCACAATTTTTGGAACACATTTCTATTTCCCAAGAATAACCTCCAATTTATTCCCAAGAACCTTCTCCAAACCAACCATAGGTTGATGAAGTGGTCGATTCGATTCCATCCTCAATCAATCCTTCTCTTCCCTTGGAGAGTGAAGTTAATAAAGCAGTTGATCCAATACAATCCTCGATCGATCCCACTCTTCCCTTGGAGAGTGAAGTGGATACTTCCTAGGTATTTCTTGCCACTTTATATTACTCCAGACAAGGGGGAATTTCACCCATTTCAATGGCACCCCCTCTAAATACTGAGGTCATTTCCTTTTATTTAAATGGTCCGAAGAAGCCTCACCTTCCTTCCTACCTGCCTTTCCAAATTATCATGCAGGTTTTGGATAAGGTCACAATACATAACACTATTTTTGACGAAGGCGTTTTTGTTAATGTTCTATCCTCAACTGCCTGGAAATATATGGGTTCCCCTCAGCTTGTGTTGGTGACCCATCATCTGTGGGATTTTAATAGAAGGCCTAGCAAACCTTTAGGGATCCTTTCTCATCTTCCCATCACCTTAGGAGGGAACATTGTATGTATTAATGTTATGATAGTCCAAGACCCCTTGGACTTTAATTTTCTCCTTGGGTGGGATTATGTTTACACTATGAAATCTGTCGTGTCCACACTCTTTCAAGTGATGCATTTCAATCATAATGGAAACATTGTGACCATTTACCATCTTTCATTCGTTGGTCCTGATCTTACTGCAAAAAATCTGACTACCTTGAGTGTTCCTTATATGCAAGTAGTATCCCCCCCACCATAGGTTAATTATGTGGCATCATGTCTCTGCCTTCAATTTCTAATGAGAAGGATCCTCTCATTGCATGCTCATCTTATTGGAATTAGATATGGTAGTTGACATGGTGAAACACTCAATAAGATATTTGGAGCCTGATATTCCCCTTGTTACCCCTACTGACTCCCTTGACATGTATTCATTCCAGAGTGTTGTTATTCCATATGATGAAGACCTCTTGGAAGCCATGGTCAAGGGTTTTGAACAAAGTTCCCATTTCTGTGTTAATCTCGTTAAAAAATGAAACAAAAGACTATGATCATAGTTCCCATTTATGTGTCAATCTCATTAAAAAATGAAACATACGGTGACGAGCATAGTTCTCTTTCTGTGTCAATCTCATTAAAAAATTAAATAGATACCCATGAGCATAGTTCATTGTCAGTGTCAAGCTTGTTAAAAAATGAGTCAGACCCCCCTCCAATTAAGTTGGGTCTTCCACTAAATCTCATACCTAAACCTTCATTTCATCCACCTGTGTTAGTTGATCCTCTTTATTCCTCCCTCTCTGGTGAACCTATTCCTATTAGTATCCAGGAGTCGTTTCGAGTGCAAAAGAAGAGTTCGTGGAAGAAATGAAGCTTGGGGGGCATGACTCCAGCCTCTGAACATAATGCTGGAGTTAAGCCACTAGCCTCTGCTGGTCATGCTAGGGGAAAAGTACCAACCTCTAGACATCATGTTGGGAAGAAAAACAAATAATGGGTATCACTTCGAGCACACTTTCACTCTCTCTTTCAAGCTCGTGTAAAAATGAAATGGACACCCTAAGCATATTTTTTCTCTGTTTCAAGCTTGTGTAAAATTGAAACCTATCCCAAGCATAATTTTTCTCTGTTTCAAGCTTGTGTAAAAATAAAACCTACCCTAAGCACGGTTCACTCTGTGTCAAGCTTGTTAAAAAATGAAGAAAACAACCGAGCATATTTTTATCACTTTTTCGGGCTCGCAAAAACTATATGAAAAATGAACTCTTTGGAGTACAACCGAGCACATTTTTATGACTTTTTTGGGCTTGTAAAAACTATATGAAAAAGGAACTCTTTGGAGTCTCCTTTAAGCTCTTTTTAGACTCCCTAAACTTGAAAAGATTGTTGAATGAACTTGTTTTTTTTTACACTCGTTAAAAGGTTTGAAAGGGTTTCTATTCAGTGTAAGTTTAACCCTTTTTCGAATTGGATGGACTAATTACGAAAAAGGAACACTCTAGTCAATCATGATTAGAAGAGTCCTCCCTTGTATTTTTTTACACTTTTTTTGGGCTTGGGGGACTAAATTTATGAAAAATAAAACCCTTGGAGTCATCTTTAAGATCTTTTCAGACTCTCTAAACATGAAAAGACCACCAAGTTTTCCTTCTTTGGGCTCGTAAAATTATGCATTGAAGGACCCATACGACACTTAACCCCTCCTTCTTCAGGTTCATTAAACATGTGATAAGAGACTCATCAAAATGAGCTATACTGAGCATCTGTTATCCTACTCAAGCTCGTTAAAAAACAAAGAGGTGCTCACCATTCATGGTGGGGGAAAAATTTAAGGAAGTGGATCAAGTTTTGGAAAGAATTATGGTAGCTTTTTGTTGTCACCCTTTAATATGGCACATGTTTGCATCTCATCTTACAATTGGGTAATCTGCTTGTCTCTGAGTCATACCAATTTTATGTGTCGTTATACTTTTTTTTTCTAGTCGAAGAGTTATCTGATTATCATCACATTATGTTCTTGGTACTCATCAAGTCAATGCTGCCAAGTCACTTGTCGTGCTTCACAATGTTCAAGGGAAGTTTCACTTCGAAGCAACCACTCTGCAGTATTACTATCTTTCATCTTTGTGTCAATCTACACTCATTTAATATATCATGTTACATCACTTTCTTGTTTCAGTTTCATGTCGATGATGGGGGATACATCATGGACCTCCTTCAACGAGTCTGTTCCTATCGACTTCAACACATTATCCAGGAATTAGACTTAGAAACCAATTAGTACCTTGGAACCTACATGCCTCAATGGTAGGTTTCCTCGCCTTAGAAAATAGGTTTACACCATTGGCCTATGATCGAATGATTCCATGGATGTTCGATTTCAGCTCATTTGTTCACATTTGCTGGAATGTACTAGGCTACCTTGGGAATCATTGTCATCATTGGTGATTTCCCTCACACTTGTTAATGATATACATTAATGACCAATATTCAAGTGGTTTCTACCTTGTTCGACATCAAGACATCTATTCACATGGCTAAAATCGTATTGTTTCAGGATCAGGATGAAGACCCTGGGTTGGGTGCTCACTCTATTATGTTTTTCACCCAAGATGTGTTGGAGATCATTTGAGTATGCAGTAGATTCCAGTATAACCATCATATTGGAAATATCACTGATGTATATACTGTCACATATATCCACTTTGTATTGTTTTTGTGGCTATTTTTTTGTCATATCGTTGCTCCACTGCATATTCTTTCGTGGCTACAATCAGATCATGTCATGGAGGTATGGATCCACATTGTATCTTTGGTGGCCATATCCTTAGTCAATATTTTCATGGATTCGCAGTGTATTGGTTGGCGTCCATGCTTTGAGTCAGTTTATTTTGAGCATAGGTATTCCTTCCTCGTGGATGATACATATATACTTTTTGATGTCTGTTTGTAGCTTCTTCCAAGCTCTCCTACTCTAGTTCCCTTGCATTAATATTTTTGTAAAGTGTTTCAACCATTAGTTTCTCCTCCAACCTCACACTTTAAGGGGCATCTGTTACACACCTAGATGTTGCACTTAAGTGTTGTAAGTGCCGCATGCAATTTATTAAGTGTCATAATTTTATTATCATGTGAGAACATTTGTCATAATACCTAGTCATTGTGGAGGAGAAAAATCATCATGAGAAGGTCGAAACAATGCCTTTTACCTTGATATTTTGACCATTTTTAAAGGTCGACGCTTATTTTCCCATGTATAGGGAGTGTTGAACTCTTGTCAACGATCCCCTTCCCATGTATAGGGAGCATTGTCAATGCCTTGTTCTCAGTGTTGGGGGGGGGTTGAAGTGGTTAGAGGGAGTTATGGCTAGCCCACTTTATTCTAAAATTTAGTTCTGAGAATATAAATTCAAGGATCTGAGCCATATCTCTTTGCTCCATCATAGGCACCAAATCCCAACTTATGGAGCTAAATCCTCAACCGTTTCTGAAAATACTTCACAGTGGTTAAGCCTCCAACTCCTATATAATGAGTGCATTCCAAGGTGAAAAGGGAGGAGAATCCACAAGAGTATCATAATTATGATCTTGAGACATTCAAGAGAGGGATGGATATGAGAGCTTGGAGGACCTACTGCAATGTCAACACTGGATTGTAAGTGCTTCAGTATGGATTTCCATTAATATATAACTTGGCCTATTCTCTCTATGTTTTTTGTCATTGGCTCATGCATGTCTATTGTTGTGAGATTCATCATAAATAGATCTATTGTCATATAACAATATTGAGTAGAAGAAAGGAGTTTCCTCTTTGTTCATTGCAGGTCCTATCTTGCACCTAGGGGCTCGGTCAACAAGGTCAAAGGATGGAGCAACGAGGGAAACCATCGTAAAAAGGTATGTCTTCCATATCTTTCCTCTTAGTTTGATTGTTGAAGTAGGTCTAAAGGGAAGTTAGTGTCCATTTTTTTCTTCTATCTTTGGATCAAAGAAGGGGTCTTGATCCAAAGTGGGGTTTCACTTGTCTGAAGGGGGAAATTTACCATAACAAAAATTGACGCAAGAAAGGAGGGAGGTCGAAATGTGGTAGGAGACACATGCAATGGAGAACAGAATGTTCAAAAAACGCCTATGGTTCATAACAAACATAAGGGATTCAAGTTCTCTATATTCTGGGTAAAAAATGTAGATTTTAACCTTGTACAATATTTACTGTGAACATATTTTTAGTAAAAGAACAAAAAAGATACAATAGCAAATACAAACATTACACATAGATTTTTCCCCTACAAACCCAAAACGGGAAAACCGACGTATTCTATATTCATTCATTGTATTACATTGTTTACAATACAATATACATATAGGATTCAAAGACTTCCAAAAACCTAACCCAATGACCTGGATTAGTCAACAAATCTAATTCCTTAACTTGAAATAGAAAACCATCGGCAAAGAAACCATGTGTCAAAAAAACACCTAAATATGTGACACATTTCCCGAGGCAAGAAAAATTATGGAAATGACAGACAGTCAAGAAGCATGACCAGGAGCCATCATTCTCTAAGTCAATACATTGGAAGATATTATGGAAGTTCAGGGCCAAGGGGAAGCCCAAGTGTGTCTCATGTCCAGAGGAAAAGGAGAATGCCTAAGGAAGACATCTTGCAAGGTGAACTCAGGAAGATTAAGCCACCAACTTTCAATGGCGAACACGAGAAATGAGAAGAGGTCGAGGCCTGGGTTTTGGAAATGAAGAAATATTTCCATCTACATGATTACCCATCTCGGGTAGAATCTAAAATTGCAACATGTTATCGCACAATCTATAGCTTGAGAAAATCCCATTCTAATCCACGAAAGTGTGACAAATATGGGAGTACCTACCCACTATCACCTTAGATAGATACTCCCCTCGCTTTAGTGATGATGAAATCACCACAAGGGGGAAATCCCGATGACCCTAGGGGATTGAGATGAAAATCGATAAGATATGAGATATGCCCTTATAGGTCAAGGTCAAAAGTAGAGATTAATATTGGGAAATAGTCTTGTGAGAGGGTAATTTGTTTCCAAATATGATGTACCTACAAAACAATGTTATCCTTCCTAGAACAAGACAATAGATGATAATAGAAGCTTCAAATCAATGGGGATGGAACAAGTAATCTTGTTTTCCTAAATTTCAGCAATATGGAAATATATATATCATCAACGAATGATAATAATAGCTGCAAATTTAACCATCCAAAATCAAGTACAAGATATTGGAAACAAGGCTAGCAAAGACTCATTAAACTTATAATGATAAAGCAAGTTTTTGATGGTGATTAGGGGGCTATTTTATAGTGTTATCAACAAGTTATGTAATAGCCTAATGGTTGTAGAAATCAATTTCTACAATAAAAATTTCTATCCACCAAAATTGACAAGCAATCCACCCAAAATCTAGCCAACAAATAGTAGATTAATAATGGCAGATTGCAAGTAGATTTTAGCGCTAGAATAATGAGTAAAATAAGAGTTAAAGATGAATTTGTTGCAACCCTAATGGATGTATAATTAATTTATAATAGAAAAGAGAATTACTTGGTCAATTAATATTCCCCTAGGGTACAACAAAGCCTATAACATGTAGAAATAGATCCAACTTGAATAATTGCAATATCTCAAAATTTCACGCATACCAATGCAAGAATATTATATCTCCAATGCAAGTATATTAGTGCCTTATCAATTGGGTTGATGGAGTCTCTTGTGTAAGATCTAGGGTTTGTTATTTCTATAGGGGTGTAATACCTTTTACTCCCTAGATCAAACAAAACCTAACAAGGTAAATCTACAAGGGTGTAAGCGTTTTTACTCCTTGTAGCAACCTTTGTGAGATAACTTATTCGATGACAATAATGATAGATATTGGTGGAGGGTGTATGTTGTAACACACCCGACCCCTAAAGTACATTTTTAAGGGATGGGGCATCCAATTTTTTCTTTTCTCAATCACCTCAAATTCTCTTCCCAAGACCTCCTCACCTTCTACTCGTCAAGAGCTTCCCAACGACTACTACCATGCTCAAATTCGAGATATGGATTGCAAGTTATGGCCCTTCAAGGTTCTTTAATCCTTCATTAACTGGAGTCCCTTGTATCCATGTGGCACCCACGTGGCTCCGTGTCACCCGACACTACACATCATCATAGTATACGAAGAATCTTCCAACCCGGAGTTGACATTTTTCTAACTCCTATAGGTCTACTAGGTTAATTAACCATTAACACAATGAAATCCCACTCTTTACCATAATATACAAGGCACTTGTATTCATTAATATTAATTAGTGTGTAAGTATTTGGACTTCAGTGAAATTCCTTCTCATGTTCTCATGAACCCAAATCTCTCAAATGTCAGAGTCCTGGAGAGGGTCCCTTTTCATTTAATTAATTATATTTAAATTGTCTGACAACCAGCAAAAGAGGGAAAGTAAATCTGGGCCTTCGGCCCATTTCGACTCATCCAATGGAACCACTCAAAACCTCCATAGTTATGAATTCCCAGACTCTCGAACGGTTCACACTTACACGTGGAGACACATTAAATGCAGAGGCAGGGACAAGTGGATCTAGGCCTTTGTCCGAATTAACCCCAACGTCCCAGCGTCCCGAATTCCCTGAAGTTTCGAAATCCCAGTGCCCTGAGTATTCCACAAGTTATTAGGCCATGCGAGCATGTACTCGGGGTTGACACGTAGCGAGGGAAAGAGATGACATGTTGACCCATCAATGGGTGACACATGTCACGTTACAATTGGAATATAAGGTCTATAAAAATAACAAATCAAGGTGAGAAGTGGCATGTCGAACATGGGTCCACATCACCCTGGGTGACGTCAGCATGCCATGTTAATCCATAATGACAACCTCCCAATACCCATTATATTCCATGGTCCAGATGTGTCCATGTAGATCCATATATCTACGGCCTTTGTTTCTTTGCAACTTCGGAATTTTTGGGTTTCGCTGTGTGATTTCCTCTTTACTCTCGGAGTGGTCAGCGTTGGGATGACCATGATCTATATCCAATGGTCAGGAGGGATCCCAATGTGCCCTTGGATCAACGGTCCTCATCGCTTCACGACTTTGACGTTCAGGGGTTCTACCCGTTTAGTACTCCCTTCCTCCCAGACTATTCAATGCCATACTAACCGCGACGTAGATCCAATAGTTATGGGAGATCCTGAAGTGTTCTTAGATCGATGGTTCTCATCACTTCATGACCGGGAAGTGGATCAGGGTTTAATGATGGGACAGATCCCACAATCACGGTTAAGGAAACCGCCAGATGTCGGTCAACCTCATCGGTAACCAGACCAGCGGGTTTCCTTCAGTTGGTTTCGAAGGTTGTAAGGTCATAGCATCTTGGAGCTCCGAAATCTCAGAGTTCCGAAGCCAAAATATCTTAGCTCCTTTCAGACCTAGCTAAGGGTTCTAAGGTCTTGGTCATATGGATCCTCTGACAGGTCTCGGGGCTGCATGCTCAACTCTTAACCGATATTTGGTTATGGTCGTGGATATGAGCCCTCGGTCACATCGACGAAGGGTTTGAAGGAGGCACCCTCCTTCCATAGAGATCTAATTTAATAACCCACAAAGGTAAAGTCGAGGGGTCGACATGACTGAGGTGTTCTAGCAATGTCTACCCTAAATTTTACGTTATAAAATCAATCATTGGGAAAATTCCCTTAAGGATTTTCCAATCAATACAGAAATCGTAAACGTATTCCTAAATTCATTTTAACACCCACCTCTCATGGCTCTCCGGCTGCTAAGTTGAGGCAAACAGAAACCATCCAAATGTAAGGGTTCATAGAAAAACAATAATCATTTCTACATTAATCATACAATGCATATTTTAGTCATAGACACAGACATTCAACCATTATTTCAATTCTAGTACACATGATATAAGAATACTTATCAAGAAACTGGATAATGAAGCAACTACTGAAAGGGGTGCCCCTTTCCACCCAACCATAGGCACAAAAGCTCCTGAATGGAATGTTGGCCACCCCCTAGCTAGATCATAATTCCTTGAGAGAGACTCTTCCTTCTTGTTCAATGAAAGTTAGGGATGGAGGCCACTCTCCTCCTCCCACAGGAACTTGGTAATTGGTTTTCTCTTCACCAAGCAAGCGGGTCTGCAACGAGTGATTCCTTAGTCACTTGTCTTCCTACAACCTCCTTTATCAGCTTGGAATGAAAATGTTGAAAACAACTTCTTGCACCCAGATCAATCTTGCTGTTCAGTTCTCCTTAGAACTAGAAGTTGCACGTGCTCTCCTCTCTTTGGAAGAATGGTCTCTCGACTCATATTCTTCACAATCCCCTCTGCCCATGATTTCCATTATTTTCTTTCCTTCCTTAGCAAGATTGCATGGGTTTGAATCCCTAGTTCATGGTCAGGTTAGGAAGTCTTTCAGATGGGTACTCTTCCCATCTCCTCATTAACTCTTAAGGAAGACTTCCCAACTACTAGCTTGATTGGTAACTTAATTCTGGGTCAGAGGATTGTTCTGGGTCGAAGTAATTTAAATCCACCAAGGTACTAGTCTGGTGGGGGTCATCTCAACCATTGTTGGTTTCCCTCAACATATCTCTCATAGCATCATGATATACCTTGGAAAAACCCCTTCAACGATTATGCAACACTATCCATTTTTATTTAATAACAAAAATACATCCATTACCTTTTATAACAAAAGTTTCATCAATTGCAACATCCACACATATTTAGTTTGCCCATAATATTTTGGCAAGTTATAGTTATATTTGAAAGTTGGGGGAAACATGGGTGTTACAATTCCCTCCCCCTTAAAGGAACATCATCCTCGATCTTCTACATGTCGATGTGCTCTGTATGTACAGAAGTAAACAAAAATGGGTATGCACGTTTCATGACATCCTCCATTTCCCATGTAGTTTCATCTGGACCAAAGTGTTTCCACTGCACCTTAACTTGTGCAATGGTTCTACTCCTGAGTGGGATTTACTTCCTGTCTATTATGCATTGTGGCTCTAGCAGGAATTCTCCCTCTGGTTCCACCTGAATCACAGACCAATCAATTATATGATTATAATCATGTACATATTTCTTCGATAATGAAACATGTAAAACATTATGTGCCTTCACTGTGGGAGGAAGTGCTAGTATATATGCTACAGGTCCCAATTTATTCAAAATTTAAAAGGTTCCACAATACTGAGGTGCCATCTTGGCACAAGCTCCCATTCTCAAGGAACTTTTTCTGGGCCTGACTCGGAGATACACACGATCCCCTGCTTTGAACTCTCTAGGAGTCATTTTTCTGTTTGTGTATCTTTTCTGTCTATCCTGAGCTATTTTCAGATTTTGTTTTATATGAACTACTTGTTGTTCCATTTCCTTTAGCATATATGGCCCGATAGTAATTATGTCTACTGGTTTATTCCAACTGATTGGAATATTGCATTGTATACCATAGAGGGCCTCAAAAGGGCTCATCTTCAATGACTCTTGATAGACATTGTTATAAGCAAACTCTACCAGTGGTAGGTAGTATTACCACTTCTTGGGTTGATGCATTAAATGCATCCTTAACATGTTCTCTAACACTTGGTTTACCCTTTCTGTCTTCCCATCAGTTTGAGGGTGACAGGTTGTACTAAATAACAATTTAGTTTCAAAACCAGTAAACAAATATTTCCAAAAATTTGAAGTAAATTTTGTATCTCTATCGGATATGATTTCTTTAGGCATGCCATGCAGTATAAATATTTCTTTCATAAAAATACTGGCAATGTCTATTGCCTTCCAAGTTGATTTGATGGGAATAAAGTGATCAACCTTGCTCAGTTTGTCCACAACTACCATGATGGTGTCATTATGTTTGGTTGATTTTGGTAACCCTATGATGAAATCCATGGAGATGGTTTCCCATTTCCATTCTAGGATTGATAGGGGCTGAAACAACCTTGCTGGATGTTGGTGCTCTACCTTAACATGCTGACATTATAGACATTTAGCCAAGTAATCAGCTATATCCCTTTTTAGTCTGGGCCAATAAAATAGTTTCCTAGTGGCTGTGATCATTTTCTGATAACCAGGATGTCCGGTATATGGTGTTTTGTGTAGTTCATCCATTATGAACCTCTTCAAGTCATCATAATTTGGAATATACAACCTGCTATTGTAAGTTAGAAGGCCATCATTCATCAATTTACAACCCTCATACTTCATCCCTATGGGATCTTGCTCTAAGGATGATTTCAAAATATTGAAAAATGCATTTGTTTCTTGTGCACTTTTGACTCTCTCCCTGACATCTGTTTCATAGGTGCTTACAGATACTAAGTGAATCACTTTCATTCTTCTGCTAAGGGCATCATCCACCCTATTTTCTTTTCCTTTGATATGTTTTATTTCAAAATCAAACTCACTAAGGAGAGCCATCCATCTAGCTTGTCTAGCATTGAGTTTTGGTTGATCAAACAAATATATCAACCCACTATGGTCTGTCATAAGCACAAATATTCTACCTAGGAGGTAATGCCTCCACATTTTTAAGGCATGTACTATGGAAGCCAATTCCAAATCGTGGGTCACATAATTGATTCCATGCTCATTCAATTTTATAGATTTGTAGCAAATCACATGTCCTTCTTGCATAAGGACTCCTCTGAGCCCTTCCTTGCAAGCATCTGTACACACAAGGAAGTCCTTATTTGGGTATGCAATATTCAACACATGTGCATTAGTTAGGAGGCATTTCAGATGTTATAATCTCTCTTCACATTCTGGTGTCCAAATGAATTTAACTCCCTTTTTCCAAACGAAGTTGAATGGGCAATCGATCTTGGAGAATCCCTTTATGAACCTTCTATAGTATCCTGCTAGGCCCATAAAGGATCTGATATCAGATACATTATTTAGGGTAGGCCAATCCATAATGGATTTGATCGTGTCAGGATCAACTTCCACTCTTTCAGAAATAACATGGCCTAAGTAATGAACTTGTTTTTGGAAAAAGTCACACTTACTAAATTTAGCATAGAGTTGATGTTCTCTTAGTACTTGAAGCACTAACTTGAGATGTTCTTCATGTTCTTCCCTACTCTTAGAATAGATTATGATATCAACAATGAAAACCAACACAAATCTATCCAAGAAATTAATGATTACATTATTCATTAAGCACATAAAAGTGGCTGGTGTATTGGGAAGCCCAAATGGCACCACCACAAATTCATAGTGCCCATATCTTGTTCTAAAGGTTGTTTTGTGGATGTATTCATCCTTAATTCAGACTTGATGGTATCCCGAACTCAAGTAAATCTTGGAGAAAATTGTAGCACCCCTTAATTGATGAAACAAGTCATCTATCCTTGGAAAGGGATACTTATTCTTAATGGTCATCTTATTAAGTTGTCTATAGTCTATGCACAACCTGAGTGTACCATCCTTCTTTTTCACAAAGAAGGCTGGTGCTCCCTATGGAGACACACTAGGCCGAATGTATCCTTTGTCCAACATCTCCTTTAGCTGTAGTTTGAGCTCAACCAAATTTGGTGTACTCATTCTATAGGGTTCTCTAGACACTGGCACCGCTCCTGATACAAGTTCTATTGAAAAGTAAATATCTCTTCTCGGAAGTAGACCTGGTACCTCTTCTGGAAACACATATTTATATTCTCTTAATATGGGATGGTCCTCTAGGCTTGTTTTATTGTTCTCAACAGAGTTCAAAACTTGTATTACATACAAAGGACATCATTTTCTGCAATACTTCTTCATTTGAAGGGATGATATTTATCTCATTGAGACATGATTTTGAATTCCTTGTAGGGTAATTTTTCTCCCTTCTTCATCTTCACACTCCAAAGTTTTATTGTAAAAGTCCAACTTGGTTTTATGGGAAACCAACCAGTCCATGTGAATCAACAGGTCATAGGATCCTAAAGGGTGCATGTTTAGGGTTGCTCGGGTGGATAATCCATTCATAATGAATTGGCATGCAGGTATGACCTCTGTTACCTTTCTTTTGGTTCTAGCGGCTAGTTGTACCATCCATGATTTAACATGTTTTACTTTCTACAATTTACATTTATCAACAGTTTGAGAGGCAACATAACTAATATTAGAACCAGGGTCAATTAAAATGGAAACTAGATGGTTGGCAATCATACCTTCCATCTCCACCACTGAAGCTCGGTGGTCATCTTGTCTATTATCCAAGGCTGCATAAATTTGTGTCATGCTCATAGCCACATCATTGACTGTGGTAGCCTCCTGGATGTTGTAGACCCTCTTATTGTCCTGTTGCCTATGTGGACAGTCCCTCAATAAATGTTCTTCTCCACAACCCCAACATTTCAAGGGTTCTCTCTTTGTGTTATCGATCTTTTCTGTAGCTGCTCCAAAGGGTTTATTACCACTCTAAGATGGGAAATTCTGTTGATAACACTTTTAGTAGAAAGGATCAACTTAGAACTCTTTCCATGGTTCTTAAATATTGAGAGTTTAAACCCCTTCTTATTGAATCCCTAATTACTTTTCTTCTTCCAGTCCTCATGAGGTTTTGTCTTATTCTTGAATTGCTCATAGAAATACCTTGCCTTGTGAATAGTATCTTCTAAGGTCTTGGGTTCATAAAATTCAATTATGTCTTGGAAGGACTGAGGAAGTCCACTAATAAATTGTTGCATCTTTACCTTTCATCCTTTATATAGGGTACATACCTTATCAACTCAAGAAAATTGTTGATATATTCATCTATTATGTGTTGTCCTAACTAGAGTCCATAGAACTCCTTGGTCTTCACATCAAAGTATTTTTCCGACAGATACTTCTTATTGAAGTATTTCTCAAATTGTTTCCATGACAATTCCTTCTCATGGATTCCTTTCACATTCCTAAGGTCCTCTCACCAAATGGAGGCCTTTCCAATCAAGTTGAAAATGGCTATTTGAGTCTTTAGGTTTTCAGAGTAGTCATGGAATTTGAAGTACTTCTTCAAGCCTAGTATCCAAACTTCTTCTTCTTCCCCCTTTTTAATTTCTCCATCGAAAGTGGGTGGTTTGGATTTCTTAAAATCTTCAGGGTCACGGCTCTTGGAATGTTTCCTCTTCTTTCTTATCCCATGGGAACATGAACTAGTTTTGCTACTAGAAGATTCCTTGGAGTTGTAAGTTTCGTCACTAGAGGATTGTTCCATTGAGTGTCTCTTGGATCCATGTTGGGCCTTCTTTGAGGTGCTCCTCCTTGTGTGGCCACTTTCAGGAACATGCTTTTGTATCTCAGGTGGAGTTTGTGTTTTCTTAGTATGATGTCTGTCCATGTGACTAGCTGTTGGTCCATGTTCTAGCTATCTTTGTATATTTGAAAGGATTTGCAGTATGACTATGTTAATTTTAGTTTTTTTTTCTTGTTCTTTTATCAACCTTTCATTTTCATCCTTACAACTCCATAATTCTTCCATGAGGCTTTTTACATTTTCAGCCAAATCTAGAGGGGTTTCCACTGCACTCCTCTCGTCAGATTCCTCTTCTCTATTGTGGGAGATTTCCCCCAACTCATGGTGTGCCACCATCCTTTACATTGTAGTTTTCCTGTTGTGCATTGACTGCTTGAGTGTTGATAAAACATTTTATGTTAGTTAATTATCTACTAGTTTATGAACAACACACAATTCATATTTTCAAAACATATAACAACATTAGAAAGTTTCATTCCTCTTTTCAATAGGGGTTTAGATAAGTTTCTTATGAATGGGGTAAGATGGCTTGTTACCCCTTAAAATTTCTCTAACAATATTTTTATGCAACTTGTTCATGAGCCCAAGCAGGCCAAGTGTTGTTTCCCGCTCTGATACCACTTTGTAACAAACCTGACCCTTAAAGTACCTTTTTAATGGATGGGGCATAAAAATTTATCTTTTCTCAATCATCTCGAATTCTCTTCCCAAGACCTCCATCACCTTCTTCTCGGCAAGAGATTCCCAACAACTACTACCATGCTCAAATCTGAGCTCTGGATTGCAAGTTATGGCTCATCAAGGTTCTTTAAGCCTTCATTAACTAGAGTCCCTTACAACCACATGGCTCCCTATCACCCGACACTACACATAATCATAGTATACAAAGAATATTCCAACCCAGAGTTGAAATTTGTCTAGCTCCTATAGGTATAGTAGGTTAATTAACCATTAACACAACGAAATCCCACTCTTTACCGAAATCTCCAAGGCATTTGGATTCATTAATATTAATTAGCGCCTAAGTCTTCAGACTTCGACGAAATTCCTCCTTGTTTGTCATGAAACCAAAGCTCCTGAATGATGGAGTCTCGGAGAGGGTCCCTTTTCATTTAATTAATTATATTTAAATTGTATGACAACCTACAGGAGCAGGAAAGTAAATTCGGGCCTTCAACCCGTTTCAACTCATCCAATCACACCACTCCAAACCTTCAAAGCTATGAATTTCTAGACTCCCGAAGGGTCCACAATTTCACGTGGAGATGCATTAAATGTAGAGGCAGGGAAAGGTGGATCTGAGCCTTTGGTTGAATTAACCCCAGTGTCACAGCATCCCAATGTCCCAAATTCCTTGAAGTTCCAAACTCCCAGTGCCCCGGGTATTCCACTAGCTATTTGTATATTTTAAACTTGTACAATGTTGGCACAGGGGTAGACCCAGGGTTCAACACTTCAACAAGGCACCAAAAAAACCCTAACTACCGGCCCTTTCAGCAACACCTGCGAAGCAGATGAAGTCTCACCCGAGGTAGAGGCAGGGGTGGTTGCAGGACTCAAGTGTCTACAACCTAGCTGGGACACATATTTGTGATTGGAACACTAACAGAGCACTTAACAGTTATCATTCATCAATATTTAACCCTTATTCACATCGCAGGTCAAAACCCTAGTTACAGAGCAACGCAATATTCAACAAGATCTAATACTTCTAAGCACTTAACATATAGAAATAGATCAAATCTAGCATTCCTTCACATTACTAAGCACTAAGATACTATATCAGACACATCTAGCATATATTACTCGACTAAGCATAATTCTCATTAATAACATAACAAATATAATGCACAAAGAAATCACAACACAAGATATACGTGGTTCACCCCAGTGTGGGGCTACGCCCACCAAATCTTCTCTTCTTTATTGTCTTCTTTCAATCTTCTACAAGCACAGAGCCACAAGAACCCACTCCGCATAGGACATGAGATTTGTGCACACCTCTCCATATCCTCCTTCCCTGAGCTAGGTTTGAGCACAAATCCTTCTTACGATCACTTTCACTTAGCTCTGCAAGTTCTTAACACACAATATGCATGAAGCATCCACAACTGTTCGCACTTATCTCACTTGCCACATTACACATCTAGGTATCCCTACTTACATCACCTAGATTTATATTTATACATTACAAAAAGGGCCTAAACACGGGTAAACGCATGGGCCAACATCCCATACCCGTTACATAAACCCTAAACCCAAAAATTCCCTAAGAAGGGGCCAAGATCCCACGATCTTCGCTTCGCCTTGAGCTTCGAATTTGACCAGCCTGTCGAAGTCCCAAAATTGGTCAAACGTGACCAAGGTTCTCCAAAACTTGGTCAAGGTCCAACAGGCCCCCAACACTCACCTGTGACTCGTCCCGATTCACTCTGATCTGGGTAACTCTACCTCAAATGCCTCGATATTGGCTTGAGCTTCTTTGACCTATTGCTTCGACAGAGCCTCCTGCTCAGTGAACTCTTGAATAACCTTCTCCGTCATAGGTCCTTCCAAGCGTTGTTCCACTGTGGTGACCACTTGTTCCAGTTCTGCACCTCATCCTTCAATCTCCTAAAAAAGTATGCAAGTTGCATCCTGCACTGGCTGGAGTCGCTGAGTCACTTCCATGACCTTTCTCTATATGGAATGGAATTGTTGTTGATCTATTTGTATTCTAAGGCCAATGCCTTGATTCTCTGTACTGTGCTTCGGGTAGTTTCTTCTCTCTGGTCTCGCACTTCCTGTGGAATGCTTGGCACAACTTGTAACTCTAGTTCTGCTATCCTCTGTTGGAACTGTTGAATGGCTTTGGCAAGCTTCCCTACTTGGATTTCCATTGGGTCTTCTTCCATCTATTCTAAGCCCTTCATAGAGCGAAGTTCTCTCATGACTGCTTGTTTAAATCCAATCTGCTCTACGAGCAATTGTTCATTCTCCTTCTGGATATGCACTCTATCCTCTGCAAACTTGGCTTGGATGTCATATTTTTCCTATTGTGAAACCTGACGTTGTCCTCTGGATTCCTATTTTGCTTGCTTTAGGGCCTCTGTGGTCTGTTCTTTTTCTTCCTGAACACGATGAAGGCAAGCTTCAGTCACATCTGCTATTCGGCGTAGCTATGCAGGTTCATCTCCCAAATATTTTCCTTCTGATGACGGGGGCGCAGTAGACACTGCATGATTGTAATATAGGGCTTGTTGTACCCCTTTCAACTCTACTTCAATTATTTCATACATGGTCTCTTGTTTGGCTTCATTGCATTGTAAGATGTCTTATGAGGTATCTAGGACATCGACGATGATGAAATCTATGTCATCCATCGTTAACAAAGTCTGCATCTGTGGTTTAGTAGCTTTGGAATTCTTCCACGATGTAGGTTTCATGGGGGAAACCTTTCTTTTCTTGGAGATCTCAGCTTCATCAATAGGGTCCCTAGGAGGTGTTACTTTGCCTTGTTTCTGCTTGTCTTCTTCTCCTTTTCCCTCTTCCTTGTCTACTTTGTCATCACCTTCCCCTCCAGGTGAGTCTGAAGCAGTCTCTTCTGATGCATTGTTCAGGTCCTATACCTCTTCCTTTTTCTTCCTTCTGCTACTATTGGGCACATCATAATCTTCGTGAGTAACCACCGAACTTCCAATGAGGTCGGGGTCAGACAATTCTGCTTGGTCGACTGGTATAAGGAACTCTGTAGGCCATTCATTAGTGATTTCTTCCATGTCCTCCTCTGAAAGTTTATAGTAAATCTCCAGCTCTTCTTTGTGTTCGTCTCCACGCGCAGTAATATAAATAAAATGTCTATCTACGCAGAACTTCACAAATGGTCTGAACCTGTGCAGTGTGTTCGGAGTCATCCGAGGGAAGTACTCAATAACCCTCTTAAACGACAGGTAGTAGGTGTGGAACACCATGTTTGACTTCCATCATTTCGCCATGTCACTCGAATACTAGAGCGTTGTGAACTTCACAGCTAAGGGTTCTGATGGCTCAATCTCATGGAAGGTCGCACCTTTCGACATTTCCCAAGCAATGAAAGTGATGAGGATCAACAACCAACTGAAGTGGAATTCATAGCCTTGATCCTGAGCTTCACGATAGTCTTTCTCTAACTGGTTGAAGAGGTAGCTCACCCAGTTCATTTGTATCCCTTCCACGCATTTCCCGCAAGGTCAACAACGAACCCTGTGACCTACGTGGGTCTGTTCTTTCTTACTAGCTTACTAGCGATCAACTAGTAGGCTAGGTGCACTGCGCCATTCTGAATGGAATCTACCTTGTAGCCTCGCTTCCCCTTTTCCACATCGCCATAGGTATCTTTAATTTTTTGTGCCAGGGCACGATCTACAACCTTCCCTGGATAAAATTCTTGTGGGTTTGGTCCTTGCATGTTTAACCTGGTGATCTGATGGATCAACTTCAGATCTACGGTGATGCATCTGTCCAGCCACAAATGAACACCATGGAAGAAAGACAACGGGAGTTTAATGCATGTGTTAACCTCCTGATACCTTCCAAAGTGTGGTATCTTCATCACGTTCTGGATAGTGGACCTTGTGATGTCCATAGTCCACGGCTGGGGGATGATCTTCAGCTTCTTCCACTTATTTCTGGTTAAGTACTTATGTGGGGAGAGCATTCCATGGTTCTTGCGATCTCCCAAGTTGAAGTCATTGATCTTCAATGTCATGATTTGTCCTAACTGCAGTCCAACTTCGTGTATCCCCTTCGGGAGGTGCACAATGATAAGTGTGTAGTCGAAGTCCCTCGGGACACTATCACGACTCACCGTGCAAACTGAAAGTTGTATATAATTGGGTAGGATAGAGAGGATGAGATTCACATTCGCCAAGTCAT
>JASDQU011179234.1:14036-26218 GCA_032191745.1 Picea mariana | reverse complement strand
TTATCTCCTTTCTTGTTTCCCTTTTGATATTTCTTTTCTTTCTTGGAAACTTCTTCTTCATCACTATCTGAATTCTTAGCATAAGGATATTTAGTAGAAAAATGAGCAATTTTACCACAATTAAAGCACTTTAAGGGAAGCATATTGTTGGACCAAGAAATTTTGGGGTTCAATGTAGTAAACGAGGTTAAGAGTTGAGGAATGTACCAAGGGAAGCAACACATGCCAGGAAAGAAGGAAAAGCAACGCACCATGAATTAAGGAAGATCAACACAGAGTCAAAGCAAGGAACAATTGGATCGAAGACCAACCGCGTGGAAGGCAGTTAGAAAGTGGACAAGTTGAGTCCACTTAGAACTAGGGTTTTGGATTATAATGTAAGGGTTTTTACCCACCTTTGGTAGTATGAATAGAGGATGTATGAGGTATATAGGAGGGATTTAATGATATCGCTATCTTGAGTTTATCTACTTTTGGCAAGTTTGAGTTCAGTTTTTAATAAGTTTTGGGTCGCAGTACTAGTTCTGAGAGATGTGGAGCTCAGATGAAGTCAATTGTGAAAGGTATGGATTGTATCTGAGGATCATGTTGCAAGATGCAGAGCTTGGTGTGATGCTGGTCAGCCTCACCATTATTAAACCTATGATGTAGTGTGTGCAATGCCATATTTTGATGAAGAATAATAAGAAGCATACGATTTTTGTGGATGCATCCCAGGGGGGGTGAACCAGAGTAAAATCATGTGTTGTGATGTGTTTTGTCTTTTGTTGTTTATGCAATTATGAATAAATGATGAATGACTCGAATAGTATCTTGTATTGCGCAATACTGATAATACAAAATGAAATAATTGTTAGATCTATATGAATGGTATATTAAGATGGATGTTAAAGAAGTAGAAAACCCCCTATCTCTTCCACGACTGCAAACATCTGCATCATGCAGTCACCCATAATCCATCTCGGGTGAGACTGTGTTTTTCACTCTGTGCGTTGTGTTGTCTTCTGGTTTACCAGAGGGGCTGATGGTTTCTAGGGTTTTGTTGGAGAACTAAGGTAGAGCCTGGGTCATCCCATACATCCAACACATACATTTGTAGTTTCCAGTTCCTTTTTTCAACTTCCTTACGAAGTTGGCTATTTCTTCATCTTCATCTTAATCATCATTGTAGCTAAGGTTTGGCTTTGAATTTTTCTTATTCTTTCTTGTCTTCTGGGATGCTTTGAAAGCTGCTTCCTTCTTGGATGGATTATCATGTTCTATTCTCATTTCATAAGATGTAAGTATCCCATATACCTTCCAGTGGTTAGACTATTTCTAAAGGACCTTCTTTGATACCAATTGTTGGAATACTCACCAATACTAGGGGGGGGGGTGAATTAATATTGAACACTTTTTACCACTTTTAAATAGAACATGTAATAATAAACTTATCAACAATTTACCACTTATGATTTCATTCAAGATATCATGAATAATTCACAAAATATAACCACAAATACATAGTACACAAGAATTTTACGCGGAAACCCAAATGGGAGAAAACCATGGAATGATTTCTTATATATCAAAATATTACATTCACAGGAAGCACCAACTTCCAAAAATTCTCCGGCACCAATTGGAAGGAGGCACCAACCCATTATTTACATGATCCAACCTAAAGGAAGATACACCTTCCTATATTCTCCAACTCCAATTGGAAGGAGGCTCCAACCCCCTAGTTTACAGGCTCTAACTTGAAGGAAGCTCCAACTCCCTGATTTACCAGCACCGACTGGAAGGAGGCTCCAACCCCCTTGTTTATAGGCTCTGAATTGAAGGAAGATATGACTCCTTGTATTAACTAGCACCAAATGGAAGGAGGCTCCAACCCCCCGATTTACAGGCTCAAACTCCCTAGATTCTACAGCTCCAATCGGAAGGAGGCTTCAACCCCCCTTCCTTTCCCCTTCCTTCTTCTATGGAATATAAGTGTGAGATTCAAATTGCCATTGCTTCTGTCACTGATACATCATCATCATCAAAACCAAACTCAACCTATCACTATAATTTCCACTGCTATCGATACATCATCATCATCATCAAAACTAGCTCCACTACCACTGATACACCATCATATTCAAAAATGGATACATCATCCTCACCACAAGCAATATATATATAACATCAACCTGGGTCCACATAAATATCCTAGGTTCACATGGGTCCACATATAAAACCCAACATCACTTCTTAAATTTATCTTGAACACTTGTTTGGGACTAGTTTCTGGATTACTAAAAAACCCTAACTTTTAACAAGTATAACTACATACTTGTAATGAATTAATGCCTGAAACTTGTACCCAATATTCTTTGATATCTTCTAGCCTATTCTTGAGAGTAAACTTGTAAAACATGCCACACATTCAATATTTGATATCTGATTCTAAGACTCACACAAAAAGTACTAGATATTTTACTATTTCCAATGAAGTTTGTCTCATATAATTTTAATCCTCTATGAAGAAGTTATGATTGTTTTACTCAGAACACATGTTTGAGACTAGTTATAGCACTAGTAAAAAACCCTATCTTTCATAGAGTGTACCTCCAAAAGTAAAATGATCCAGAAGCTGAAATTCATACCACAAGTACCTTGATATGTATTCTCAACAACCTCCATGTTTCGCTATATGAATCATTCTATTAAAATAGTTATAGCGAAAATGGCAAGATGACATTTAAATAGCATACCTTAGAATACATCATCACAAGACTTCATATTCCCTTGGAATTTCTCCCTTCTTCACTTCATCTTCCCTTTGAAATTCGATGCCAAAATTATGCTAAGAGATCACAAGATTGAATAATGAAAATGAGAGGTTCTTAATTTGTATTTATACCCTTCCAAGCACCTTCTTTACTTGACCTCGAGCCGACTTGTAACTTCTTGTTTGCAACAAATTTTTCTCATTTACTTGACTTTAGGGCCAACTTATAACTTCTCGACATTAGATCCGATTCTTCATTACAACTTCTTGACTTTAGATGTGGGGATTCTTCACCATACTTTGGGGCTTCATCTTTAAGAAGACATAACTCCTCAATCGTGAGGAACCATGTGGTGTGCCACCTACTATTGGATATGGCTTGACGAGGATTATCAATCAATGGATGTTTTGCATGCATTTGAAATGTCCTTTATACTCTTTTTCTTCAATCAACTTCGGGCTTCATGACCACACTTATGGGGCTTCTTAACCACTTAACCACTTAACCATATTTCTATGGATTCTTATTGACTTCTTCAAAGCATTTTTCCGTGAGGGCCATTTTCAATGCTACACCATAAGGGGACCACTTTGGAGATTTCTTCAAATACACCCATCAGTTATAGATGCTTCCAAACTTTCTTTGGGGCTTCTTCTAGGGTTGGCATAACTTGATTCAAGGATTCTTCTAGGGTGGATATCAATGACAACCAAATTTCCAAAAAAATGTTCCTTGATGCCCTATTCCATGAACATTGTTGATTATGCTATTTTCTTCCTTTATAGGGTCAATCTCCTTTCCTTTCAAGATTACCAACATTCTCAGTGATGAGGTTTTGTATTTGATTGTTTGCCTTCATGTTTGACACCCTTATAACCCATCTTATTTTCTGGTACGATGATATGTTCGAATGCTTGTGTTTGATATTCAATTGTTCTTACTTTCGAGATGATAACATCATATTTTACCTTTACATCATCTAGTCAAATTTCAACTTGTTCAAGTATTTTTTGGCAACCTTCTTGTATTTTCTCTTTGTTGGCACATAATGGGCATAACCGAGGCTCAACTTTAATTCACCAACAAAACCCTAAAGATACTGACCCTTTCAACATCACTCGCAAGTAGATGAAGTCTCACCCGAGGTACCTAGGGGGACTGCAGGAACCATGCTTCTGCAGTCATGAAGGGAATGGAGACCGTTCTAACATTCATTATGACTTAACATTCATTCAACATGCAATATACCTTGTGTGGGAAATCATAACAACGTAATAACATATGACTTATTAATATTACTTAATCATTCAACATGTGCATGGAATCATCAAATACATATTCATATTAAACCATAAGAATCTATTACATGTGCACAATAAACAGAGTAAACCAACACATCATGGAAACAAACATATCAGAACACTTGAATTTAACGTGGTTCATGGCAACTAGCTACATCCATAATGGCTGGATTCTTATATTATTCATTCATATTCAGTCCTTACAACATGTGCACATTGTGCTTACATAAGATACATTAGTTCTCCCAAAATTCCCTAGTCGTTCATGCATATAGTGCACACTTAACTCATTCTCCTCTCCAAATCTTGCTACATGATGAACTACTCTTCTCTCATTCATTCTCATTATCATATCTGACCCCTTCTACCCAAAAACCAATTACATATTTATACATTGATACAAGGGCTTAGCCCGTTACAAAATGGACCAAAAGGTCTAACTACTTGTAACTAATTTCCGTCTTCTGCACATGCTAACTCCTGAAAATATGCTAATTGTCTTCCTTTACTTTGAGCGCACTCCTCCTTAGTCGACTTGTCACACGATTTTCTCTCGTGTGATTCCCAAAACTTGTCCCAAAATTACTTGCTCCAACAGGCCCCCAACACTCACCTGTGGCTCATCCCGAGCCAGTTCAGGCTTTCTTCCAGGTCTCCATGAACTTTTGAAATGTTTCTCGTGCAGTTGTGATATTTCCCTTGCTCGTGTTTCTTGCTACATAATTCCCTCGACCGACTCTACAGTAATACGTGTCTTCAATTTTTCCACACTTTCTTGTATCGCTTGCTTGACCATGCCTTGTGCAACTGCTAGTTCAATTGTCACCTTGTATGATTCCTCCTGTAGCGTTTCAATATTATGTGCTGAGCTTGCTGCTCCACCCTCATCTAGTTCATCTCTGAGTATAATTTTCTAGTTTCTACTATTGCTGGCATCTTTTCTACTAGTGGTAAGGTGTTCATCACTTCCTTAAAATACTATGCCTTGTCTTGCGCAGCCTGTAGCTTCTGTTCAATTTCCTGCAACTCTGTGTCTTCTATCAGTTGAGTCCATACTTCCATGTTTTCTTTGTATATCTTGGCACACTCTACTTCCAGACTTCTGATGTTCTCTACGATTGCTGTCACTATCTTCTCCCTTTTCTCTCTTTCCTCCGGTGGAGTGCTCGGTGTCTGGCATGCTTCCAAATCAGTAATCTTCATGTGGAAACTCTAAATGGTTTCACTGATCTTTGTGACCTGTTCTTCTAAAGGGGTGTCTACCTCCATAGGCACTTCTGAAATTTTACTATAGATCCCTTGAACCACCTGTATTAATCTTTCCATCCTCCGTGCAACCTTCTCTCTCTCCAACCTAAGTTTATCATATTCTTCTTGTAGCACATTATCATTTGAAACTACCTTAGTCAACTCCATTGATGTTGACAATGCATGCAATTGAATTTCCTACATGATGCTCGTCTGCAAACCATGTAATACTTCTACGGGCAACTGATATAACACCAAGTTGATATGAATAAGCGCCTCTGCATGCTCCTGTAACTCTATCATAGGGAACTCTAAAGCTCCTACTGCTATCTTCATCACTTGACACTCTCCTGATGCTCTAGATGGGTGAGATGTCATCGATTTCTCCTCTATGGTCTTCACCATACTCTCCATTTTCTCTTGTTCTCCTGTTCTAACTGGAATAATCCTAGTTGTTTCCAAAATCTGTCACAGTGCGGAAATCTACGCTTGCACGTCTGAGTGCCTTTCTTCTTTCTTCTATGCCGCTTGCTCAAAATCCTCCTTGAATTGATCTACGATCTTGTATAAGTCACTGTCTTTTAATGCTTGAATGGATGTTTCCCTCACAACTTTCCTCTTCTTGCACTGCTGGACTTCTTTTCCCTTATCTGTGTCTTTCCTCTTCTCTCCTAGCCACAGTATGGTCTTCTCAGTGTGACCTGTTCCCTTTCCTTGGTTTCCCTATCCTTCTTCTTCATCATCTCCTACTTCTTCTACTTCTAGGTGTTGTGTCTTTGTCTACTTTGTTTCTATTGTTGGGATCTTCCACTTGACGTCCAAATCTTCCATGATAATAATAATAATAATCTATTTTTAAGGTCACGACCAAGCCAGACACCAAATTGGTGTATGAGACCTCCTCTGCCCAACGATTTGACTGGTAAAGTATACCAAGGTATACATATCCTACCCCTTTGGATTTGAACTTGTGACATCTTAGGAGGAAACACATGTTCTTAACCATTTGTCCCATTTCTTCTTTAGTCACCCTGTATCTCGTGGGCAACCATTCCTGAGTTGGGTCCCTCAGTTGAATGTACATATGATGGTGTCCTGCCTTAAAATGAGCAAATTCCTTGTACACTTCTACCACCTACGATAATATGCACGATGTATATTGAATGCATTTCTGAATTACCTCCTTATATATGTAAAAAGCAATGTTGTTATACAACTGTCTCTCCTTGTGCATAGTATGCCACAAGTTAGCGTATCTCACTGCCAAACATGGTTTGTTCGAAGCTGACAGAAAATGTGTGTCTTTTGGCTCCCTCCAAGCCACTAATGCGATCAATATTAACAACCATGCATAGTTGAATTATGTTCCCTTGTCCTGTGCCTCTCTGCAATCCATCAAAAAATGATTTAACATGAATGTCACGTAGTTCATTTTTATGTCTTCTACGCACTTTTCCACTACTTCTATCACACTTGCCGACACTTGATCCTTGTGACACTTTATCAACAATTTGCAAGCCAACCTTGCTACATTGAGCCTGTGTGCTCCTCTATACGTATCAAAATTCTCTTTCGTCCTCCCCTGCCATTAGAAACCCTGTTATCTACACAATCAACTCTCTATCTATGAACACGACTCTGTCCAACCATATTTATCCTCCATGGATGTGGCTTAACAACATATTAATGCAGGCATTGATCTCGACATTCCTACCAAAATGCGAGATCTCTAACAAGTTCAAAATCACTAATTTCTCCAAACCTACTGCTCCAAGCCTATGGCTCAATCAGGATAAACAATGTCTCTAGGAAAATGACTCTCTTCAAACATTTGTTTGGTGCTAACTCCAATAACTTCTTCTCGTATGATAGGTCCTGATCTGCAAACTTCATATTTTCCATTGCGCCTAACAAATCTTCTTCAACTATTACAAATGGTGGAATTTTTGGCTCCACGAGCTCATACTTTGCTTCCTTTTGTAACCTGACCAGCTTCACTGTTGACTTTTTGGGTGATATATACTCCTTTGGAAAGTTGGACAAACTCAGCTATGACTCGAATGATCCCGGAGTTCCTTCCTATATAGGTGCTATTGGTGGCTTAATGTGCTATTTCTTCATTCCTGATGCTTATGTCACTGCTACCTTGGGTGGTACCATAGATCTCTCCAACACATTTCCCTCGACAACTAAGTCCTTTGGCACCGTGTGTGTTTGCTGGCTCTCTGCTCTCACTGCTCTCAAACAACAATAACTTTTTTCCATCGACCCCTCAATTGATTTTATAACTTGTCCTCAACTATTACTTTCCCTTTTTGCTCCCCAAATCTGTAGTTTAATCCAACTTGTACTCACATTCAATTCTTTCTATACTCTGCAATAAATTTGGATTATTCTATGGATCATGGTCTAGATCTTGCTAGTTTGTCACGGTCTCATCGCCAATTTTTATTTATGACTACACATCTCAACTACTTCGTTGTTATGTTCACTCTTTAATGCTTGTCCCATCATGTATGATTTTTAATGCATTTCCCACCCTTTACATAGATCTATGTCGCACTTCAATCCTCCTTCCTGCACACAGTTCGTTCCTCTTTCTACATATCTACGACATTTTCTGTCTTTATCTCCTTACTCATTTAACCTTATGCATCACTTCAACCTTCAAATTATTTTATTGCTTTTCTTATTTTCTTTTTCTTTCTATAATACTCTATAATACAAGTTCTATGGTACACATACTGCTTGCTCGGACTAGTGCGTGGAAGTATGGTTGTCCCTATACAATTTCATCTGAATACAATTAACTAGTGTTTCCAAAACTTCTCCATTAAGTTTCTCCATCTGAACAACACTTGCATCTGTCACAAATCTGATCACAAATAGATCCAACCAATGCATATGAAACTTTCTAGGGTGCTGCCAAAACTTGTTGTCGTAAAGAAAAACTAAGTCTTTTTTCTCAAACTTCTTCTGTTTAATGTTACTGTCATGCCATGATTTCTCACGCGCTTTCTAAATTTGTTGATGCAAAACCTACGACAAACCGGTCCTCTTCCAGCTCTACTAGCTTTGACAGTCTCTTCTCCACTGCGCCAGAATCTATAAGCTTTGTCAGTGCAACAATGGCATGCTCGATACTATGAATTCCATAGGCATAACAACTTCTTGGCCATACACTAGTCCGAATGGGGTCTATCCTGTCAACTTCTTACTTGTAGTCCTATATTCCCATAGCACTATTGGAACCCTGAAGTCCTAGTCATATCAACTTACATCACACACCTTCATCAATGCATGTTCTAGTATCTTATTGAATGCTTCCACTGTTCCATTTTCCTAAGGATGATACAATGTGTTCTTCTCGTGATGAATCTGTAACTCCTCTATCAAAGATGCAATTTTCTTATTTAGAAAATAAGTTCCCTGATCACTCATAAGAATTCTTGGGCATCCAAATATTTTCATCACATTTTCAAACAAAAACTGCACATCTATATCCGCACTAGAATCTCTGACTGGTTCTGCTTTAGCCCATCTGGTCAAGTAATTTGTCGTAGTAATGATGTATCTGGCTCCTGACCTCTTTGCTAGTGGATTAATTGGTCCAAAAAAATCAACAACCCATTTATCAAAAGCATGTAATGTCACTTGTGGTACTAACGACCTCACATCTCTCCTGGAAGGCTTCCCAATTCTTTGGAAAACATCACAAGTCTTACAAAATTCCTTAGCATCCTTATGAAGGCCACCACAATCCTACGCGCAAAATATTATGAGCTATTTCTTTTCCTGCGTAGTGACCTCCTACAACCCCTTCATGTGCCTCTGATAATATCATATGTCTTTCATTTTCTAATACACATCATCGTAGAATACCATCTGCGCCTAACTTGTACCAATTTCTTGCTATAAGTTGATAGTCTGCGGCCTTCACTACTAACTGCTTCTTCTGCGCAAATGTAAACTCGAGTGGGGTTACTATTGTACTCAAGAACTAAACTATGTCTACAAAATAGTCATCAACCATTTGTATTGTAAATAAGTTTGCATCCAGTAAGCTGTCATCCATGTTTCCTGCACCTTCTCCTGATATTATGCGCGATTAGTGATCCGGTCCTGAATTAAATTTCCTTGGTTTCACAATTAACTCAAAGTCATATCCCTGAAACAATAATAGCCATATGTATATTCTCCACCCCCCAACACTATCTTATTGACCAAATATTTTAGTGCAGAATGGTCTATGTACATCTTAAAGTGTGAACCCAACAAGTAATGTCTAAACTTCTGCAATGCATACACCATTGCTAATCCTTCATGTTCTGTAGTAGTATAGTTATGTTCTATAGTTGACAACTTCCTACTTGCAAATTCAATGGGATGATTTATATCCCCTTCTCTAGGTTGAGCTAACACTGCGCCTAAGTCTACAGATGATGCATCCATGTGAACATGAAAATCCTTCTTCCAATCTGAAAATATACAAATCGGTGCGATAACCAATTTCTGCTTAAAAGTATCTAATCCTTTATGACATTCCTCATTCCATTGAAACACGTTTTCATTGGGGCTGTAATCTGCACATATCCTCTAATGAACTTCCTGTAGTACCCTGTATGACCCAACTTTGCTCGTAACTATCTCACTGAAGTCGGTGGTGGTAAATAAACAATCACAACAATATTCACAGGATCTACCAACAATCCTTGCTTACACACTACATGGCCCAGTAAGATACCAAACGACGCACACAAAATGCACTTCTTTAGATTCAAAGATATCTGAAACTACCTACACCTATCCAACATCAAGCACAAAGTCTCAATATGATCTTTCAACAAGTTAAACACCGTCCAATCATCTAAGTATACTTCTAAGAAATTATGGATGAATTCTTTAAATGCTGCTACAACCACTCTAGAGAATACTGTTGGTGCATTCTTTAATCCAAAGGGAATCACTATGTACCAGTAACATACCCATTCTGTCACAAATGTAGTCTTATATCTATCTTCCTGCACAATCTTGATATGATGACACTCTGAAAATCCATCAGTGAATAAATAAGCTTCCTACTCTCCTACATTCTCCAACACTTCATCTGTAAATGGTGTAGGAAATGGATTATGTAAGCAAGCATCATTTAATTTCCTTAGATCTACACAACTTATGGTCTCTACTGTCTTCTTATATTGAACCACCACTGGAATAATTCACTCTGATTCTGTGACAGGCTCAATAATTCTAGCTTTTAACATCCCGCCTATCCCCTATTTTACCTTCTACTTATACACCGGGTTCAATCTATATGGCCTCTGCTTCACTGGCTTAACATATGGCTTCAAGGGGATCTTCATCTATCCTAAATCCCCAACAATCCCTTTCATCTCTAAAAATGTAGTCGAGAATAGGTCCTGGTACTCGCACAGTAAGTCAACTATCTTCTCTATAATTTCGTCATTCCAATAATCTCCTATGTTCACAAATTTGGGCTTATCTTCTGTACCGATATTTACTTTGCGCGTTCTCAATCGTTTTGCATATATGGTCGATTCAAGCTGTGGTCCTTCTAGTGCACATTGTCCTTTAGTTTCTAGTATTTGCAAATCTATTCGATCTTCGTCCCCCTCTTGGTCTTCTTCAACAACATTATAATAGTGCAAAACTTCTTCAATTGTTGTAGAAGGTCAATGCACGCTACATACATGTACTAGTTCTATTGAGTCTTCTGATGAAAAAATATTGTTCTTGATGACCTGGCGAGCTAAATCAATCAAAGGAGCATCATCTTCAAAACTAAAAGTTACCTTAAAGTTATGAGTCAATTCTTCCCAACCTGTAGTTTCTCTGTGCACTTCCAATTCCAAGTACCAATTCTTCAGGATTGTGTCCAAGGTGTGTACAAACAATTGTGTCCATTCTTTCCTAGGTACTTTACTCCATGTTGCAATATGTTGTGTAAAATGATCCATCGAACAACTCAATCTTGTATACTTCTACATAGTATCTTCATTCTCTGTCCTGAACCTGACCTGTAATAGCCTTCTGCACTACTGCTAATCTCCTATTCCATCCTTTTGCGCAACCCACCCATCCTTATGCGCAACCCACCATCTTGTTGAGGTTGCTTTTAGGGTGACTTCTAAAGATAATAATGTCTACTGATATGATATTTGCAATTCAAATTCTCTTATAAAAGAAGCTACATTGGTTATTCCATATACCTTGGAGGATCACATACCTCAGTTCCAATCCATCATAACGCGCAGATTATTCGAGAACACTTCTTTATGGACACTTCATGCAATCTCTACTGCCAATTCTCCAAAGCTTCTTGTGAATATGACACACATGAAATAATACTTCTCTAGTTAAGTACACCATTGGCTATAGGATTCACATAATCGTCCATCCATGTGGTCATATTATACATGTTGTCGAGCTCTTTTCCCTTTACTGGTTCTACATATCTTCTTCCTTCAGTAGGATCCAACGACGCAGTAACCTTCAAGTATTCTACTTCAAATATCATTTGTCTCTTCTTCAGCTCAATGATAGTCTGGTTTTCAAAGGCCCAATCAAGTGAAAGTAGTGCTGGGTAAGGGGTTCTACCATTCACTATCTCGATCACTTCAAAATCAACGAAGCTGCGCACTCCATCAATACTAACACTTACCCCTGTCAACCTTCCAATTGGAACAATATTATGTTGATTTGCTAATCTCAACTGAATAGGTGACCAAATCAACTTCGACTTACCCATCATTTCCCAGGTTTCCTTCGGGATGACATTCACATTGGATCCTATATCCAAAATAATATTGTCCAGTCGTAGTTTTCTATCTGCACATTGAGTCGAAACTCCCTATTC
>JASDQU011179233.1:4133-26308 GCA_032191745.1 Picea mariana | reverse complement strand
GATAAAGTAAAGTGACAAAGTCAAGAAGGATTATTTAAATAATAAAGTGAAGTGACAAAATCAAAGAAGATTATTTAAATGATAAAGTGAGGTGACAAAGTCAAGGAGGAATATTTAAATGATAAAGTAATGGAGAACTTTCTAATTATGGAAAGTGGTTAACCCTAAAAATGGGAGAAATAGGTTAAGTGACCTATAAATTGGCTAAGTGACCTAGAAATGGGTTAAGTGACCTGGAAATAGGTTAAGTGACCTATAAGATGCTTCTAAGGAAGACATTTGAAGAGTATAAATAAGAGGCAAGTGTTGGGGCTCAGAAATGTCCTATTTTCATCCACCTTTCCCTTCATTATTCTTCACATTTCATCGTCCCATTAACCTTTCCCGATATCATTTCCATAAATATACTTGGGTTTCACCTTAATTTTCTCCACTTTATTCATTTAGTATTAAAAATCAATTTGTGATTAAATGTTAGAAAATTTACATATTTTCATATATATCTCAAATATGTGTGAGCTTTGTAATGTGTAGGAAAATGTGAAGGATTAATTCAAAAGGACTTCTCGAATAATTCCTCCACCATTTAAAGATTTGAGAAGATAATTCAAGCCCATTCCAAGGATAATATCATGGATATTTGGTTGGAATATCTTATCCAAGATATATGAGAGATATGTGTGAGGATTTGAAGAGATTATATTTTGTAATAATGGGAAAATAGTTGAGAGAATAGTGGATCTGTAATAATGAGATGGTTATCTTATCTTCAAGGCTCTCATGTATAAAAGAGAGTGCTCTCTCTTCATGAGAATTTAGTTAGATTATGTAATTAGAATCAGAGTATTCATTACGATTCGAAAGAGAAAGGGATTCTTAGATTTGATTCATGGTTTTGGTTTTCATGCTTTCATTATTCTCTTATAAAGATTGATTTGATTATTATAATATAAGATTGCATCATTGGTGAGATCTCACATATGTTGTTGTGTCATTCAACTCTTCACATGTTGTACTTGCTTTTCCTTCATGTAGTTCTCCATCTCTAGATTAATTCCATTTACGCAATTTCTCATTCTTAGAGTAATTTCATTTACACAACTAGATTAATTCAATTTCAGTCATGTGTTAGATTAATGATTCAATTTCAGTTGTAGATTAAACATTAGATTAGATTAGTTCCACTTCAATCTTGCATATACTTTGCATGTGCTTCGTCAGTTTACGAACCTCGGGTTGACAAATTAAATAGTTGGGTAAATACTACAATGCAATTAATTCAACATTATTTCGGCCCAATGTAATGAATGTTGTCCCCTTTTTACGATTTTTGTTCCCTTTGTAGGAAGTGTTGTTTATTTGAATAGAACAATTTCCGTTCCCTTTACGATTTTTGTTCCTTTACAAGTGTTTCATCTCTGGAGGTTGGGTATTGAAAATGAAAGGTAAGAACCTATGTAGGCAACAAGTAAAATGCGTGTGCCAGTGCCTACCTTTGGCTGATGCATAGAGGTTGTTTTTAGGACATCTTTAGAGCCAAACATTTTGGCGTCGTCAAATTATTGATGGGCAGACCCTTGCAAGTTGTTTATTTGTTCAATTTATGCGGTGGTTTCTACTTATTTATGATATTTTGTTGCTTGCAGGGTTATTTCTTACAGGATAAGGGGCGAGAGAAAGAATATGGCACGCAAACCAGACCAAAGTTTAAAAACAATATTATATGTCACCTGCCTCTTGCATAGATTACAGATCTTATTCATTTAGATTATTTTATTTTATTTTATATATATATGTTTTTTCCCATTTCAGTAAGAGTGCTTTTATTCAAGTTTTTTTCATTTAGATTTCAGTTTTGGGTGTTGTAAGAATCCTTTTTTTTAACATGATTTAATAATGAATTTAATCTTGGAACAACTTACGTAGATCCTAGAAAAATTTAGGGTCTCCTCTTCTCTGGAAGAGGAGATATTGATAGCAGCTGAAAGCTTATTCACTCCTCCCGAGGATAACGAAGAATCAACATACGAAGAACCTTGGATGTTTAATGAAGAATCATTAGGCATGCAAGAGGGTGAGGAGGACAACGAGGAGCTGCAACATGATCTGAGTAAGACAAATTACACCTACAAAATCCTGATCGAACGCTGGTTTCAAGCAAGTAATAGGTTAGATTCATTTGGTTTTTCTTTTTCTTTTTTCAATTTATAGTTTCAAACACTAATTTTACACATTCATACATATTCCCGACTGTCAATTGTGAAATTGAAAGATAACATTTTTTTATTACTGTTGCGTGCATGGCTACATTGGTTGTTTGATTACACATAACTTCTCTCTCATTTCTAATTAGCATAGTCTAGGTAGGGTTTTATTTTAAAGTATTTTATTTTTGCTAGAATAAGTATGCTCTCCTCCATGCTTCGTGTGACCATGAAGATCAGAAAGTATCATGATTGATTGACTGATTTCGGGAATATAAATTAATTGACGAAAAGAAAATTTTGCCTAATCTATTTTTCGTCTTCCATTTGCTGGTAAATTTTTAATAAGCTTGCGAAATAAATTTTTATTTTATTTTGAAAACATAATAAAAAAATAAAATACATGTTTGCGCACCCTCCATCTGCAATAAAATAGTAAGTACATTAAAAAATAAATAAAAAAATTAAAAAATTAATAATGTAAATGAATAAGATCTGCAATCTATGCAAGAGGCAGGTGACATATAATATTGTTTTTAAACTTTGGTTTGGTTTGCACGCCATATTCTTTCTCTCGCCCCTTATCCTATAAGAAATAACCCTGCAAACAACAAAATATCATGAATAAGCAGAATCCACCGCATAAATCGAACAAATAAACAACTTGCGAGGGTCTGCCCATCAATAATTTGATTGCTCCTCTCCTCTCTTTAAAATACACAGGTCGAAGGCAGTCAATCAATATCTCAATAACTCGGTTTTGACCAGCCTTCACTAAGCACAGGACTCTAATTTATTTGATCAAAATGAAATTGTTTATCACTGTTCACTATTTCCACTGTGCATGGACATCCGCTTGCATATTGCTCGCGCACCATAATGAAAATGAAGAGAACAATGCTGAAGGAGATATGCAGGGTTCACCCAGTCGAATGAATCCACACCTAGAGTTGGAGCTGCTACTTAAACTCAGTCGAATGCAATTTCACGTGATTGGTACGTAGATTGAATGGTAAATTTGGATGAGATTAAGGTGCACGCTCCAACAACCTTGCTGGAATAATTGATTAAAATAAATGAGTAGGGATTGCGATTGGAATGGGATTACAAGCTGCCACAAGGGTACGCATATGAATGTCGGGATCCAGTATCATGAATGTTGGGTTGATTGGGATATGATCCTAACATTTCCCTGATATAGAATCGAAGGATTCAATGATGCTACTTTTGCATGGTGTGTGTGAAGGAGTGAAATCTTTGATCAAAACTATCGAATAACAATTGATGTCTCTAGTAGAATCAACAATATATGTTGATGAGCATTCATAGGATCTCAGGGATTCCATATCTGCACATTCTCTTCTCCTTTTTCTTGCCCAGAGACCGATGGGATAAGGAGTTTGCCAAACTGGAGACTGGTCTTGTCATGACAGTGAACCTTCAAAGCTTAGACAGCCTGAAGATAATATGGTACCAGAAACCATCACCATTGAAAATAAGCTGGATCATTTGCAGGTGGATAAGTTCTATAACCTTTCAAAAGGATCTGGAAAATATTTCCTAAGCTATCAAGGGTATGACCTTACCCCTAGGTTAATTCATTCTTTGGAATAATATCAAACTCTGGGTGGTGTTGTGTTCGTCAGTCACATGGATCTCATAAGGTACCTGATAAATTCTGGGGTGTCTATTCATTGTGTTATTTCTTCCAAGGAAATTCACAGAGAACATCCAATCTTATCTTGCCTCTATTGTATCCTAGATATGGACTGAAACATGTTTCCTGTCATAATAATTTGATTCCCAAGCAGTATGGAATGGTCTTTCCTGTGTGGCCAAATGTCTGGATGGATATTTTGGTGGTAAATAATTTCTCAGGTTCAAGCTTGTTTTCATTTGAGGGTTCTTTATGGGAAGTTGTGAATGGTTTAAGCAAGATTATGATCTCAGTTTTGAATCCATTACAAAATAAATGTTCTTGCATGTTCTTAGGATCCATGAAGCTTGTTGATGTGCAAGTACTAGTTCCATCAGTCAGTGTTCAGATTTCATCCTCTCGAGGTTTCAACAAGCCTCTTGTCTTTGTTTTTTACAACTTTCAGGAAATTACTAGATCAAAGTTGAAGGATCTCAAGAGAACGCTAGAAGTTCTATACTTCTTCCAGCAAAATTTTCCTCTACCAAGTTCAAATAATGTAAATATATGCTTATTTGGAAGCTGTACTGGCCAAATGTCTGGGCATATGGTTTTCAAAGATTCAGTTATGTTTGTGGAGGATTTTGGAACTGTGTCACTCTCTGATACAACTGTTCCTCTGTTTTAGCCAAGGGAAAGTACTTTAAATGCTTTGCGAAAGAGCAGTTGTCATGATATGAATTATAGGTTTTCTTCTACACCAGAGTCTAGAAAGGTGAATCTTTGCATAAGCGCGTCTCTTAATTGCAGAAGGAATGGTTTCGATGTTAATTTTGAAAGGTGATCCAGTTAGAGACTCGCAAGATACCTCGGGTGGTGATACGTCATAATTCCGGTAAAATGAAGGAAATGACTATTACTTGTCGGATCACAAAATTGACTCTTACACCTGTTCTTTTTTTATTCCCTTATTTCTTTATTTATGGGCAAACATAGACTAGAGAGAATCCAATGAAAATGTTTGACTGAGCTCCATGTAGCTCCAGAGGAGCATCCTGTTTTTCTCACATAGGCACCTCTTAATCCAAAGGCTAACCGAGAGAAGATTACACAAATGATGTTTGAGACTAGTATGAAAGAATATTCCCATGGAGTTCTGCACATTTTCTATGTCATCTTCTGGAGAACGTTGTGTGCTTGAGAAATCCATGTCGAGGGATGGCAATGTGATATATGAATGCCAATCATCTAAAGTTATTTCAAAGAAAATTAAATGGTAGAATGCATGAATGCATGTGGGGTAGAGAGAATGGCAGTGGGGATGTCTACAGATGCTCTAGTAGATGGTCATTTTTCCAGGAAACTATGCTCTCCAAATTATTACAACAAGTGTCCCAAATTATTTCGATTTGTCTGCCATGTTTTTAGTTGCCCTAGTGTTATAACCGTAATTTGCACCATACATGCTTACCTGGCATCGGGTCATCTCAGATTCCTTCTTTTCCAAAACACCGCTGAACAACTCTTCTTAAAAACACCTTTTATAAAGGCCCACACGCCCTGCTCCATTACTGCATGCGTGTACATGCTAGTTGACCCAAAACAGCCCACGTGTACCTACAAAAGCACGAAGAAAAGAAAGTTGTTGATGGAACACACAGCTTTGGGTGAGTTAACTAAACCTAAAGCTATGTGTTCCATCAGCAACTTTCCCTTTTTCATGCTTTTGTAGGTACACGCGGGTTGTTTTGGGTTAGCTAGTGTGTACACACGTGTAGTAATGGAGTAGGGCGTGTGGGCCTTTATAAAAGGTGTTTTTAAGAAGAGTTTTTCAATAGTGTTTTAGCAAAGAAGGAATCTGAGATGGCCTGATGCCAGGTAAGCATGTCTGGTGCAAATTAGGGTTATAACACCTAGGATGCATTTTGCTGCTCATCGTGGAAAACAAAAATAACCGGGTCTGCACACTATCTCATTAATTCGATTTGATGGATGGAGAGCATGGTCATGGACAAATTCATGTGCCTCCAATGTGGGCAGTCCACAACAATGGCGAGAATCACGAAGATTGAGTGTGATGATTCTGGGCAATGGAAAAGGTCAAAGTTGGATAAAAATAATGAACAATTGATGCCGATCCTCTATGAGGAATGCAAACACAGAATAGATGTTGGGCGCCACAAATTTTCTCCTAACAACTAAAGCATTCATGGTGACTTTCTAGCGCAGGTATTCTTTTATTTATTTATTTTTAATTATCTGTTTGAATTTTCTTTTATTTGTTTGTTTGATTTGTTTTTTTTGTTTTTGTTTGATTGATTTAAATTATTTGTTTTTTGTTTTGTTTTTGTTTGTTTGTTTTAAATTATAAAATGATTAAAAAAAAAAATTGTTTGTTTGATTATAAAAAAATTATAATAACCAAAAAAAATTAAAAATAAATTGTTCTATTATAAATAATTTACTTTTTTATAAAAACAAAAAAAAAACATATAATGTTTGTTTATTATAAAAATTTGTTTTTATTTCTTTTGTTTTCTTATAAAAATAATAAATAATAATAAAAATTAGGTCAAACATAATAAAATAAAAAATATATATATAAAAAATAAATAAATTATAAACCAAGTATAAAAATTAAAACAACGAAAACAAATAACATTGCAAATGGACGTTTTTATAAATTCCTGAAAACAAATGGAAACAAGTTTTTGCACTTTTACACTAAGCAAGAAATCAACGATGAAACAAGCACACGCGCAATGCCCACGACAATTGGTATAAAACCGCATTTTATTTATTTTTACTTTGTCACATTTGTCCTTCTTTCTACATGTTCTATTTTCTTTCGAAGCTCTCACAATTTTTATGCAGGATTTGTACTAAGTTATTTTTAGGTGCGCAGACGATCATCTCTTGCTGCTAAAGATATTTTCAAAAATCACAAAAACTTTTGAAAAAGACATGCCTTATTGACTGCTTGACGGAGCTAATTCTCGTCCTACACATCATGGCGTTTGTTGTTACCCAACAACCATTTATAAACCCATTTGCGTCATGAATGTCTTCCTTCATTTCGCCTTCAAAGCAGCTTGGTAATCTCTGTATTGAAGCCCATCTTCCATTGAATTATCCTTCATGACTTCGCACACGCCTATCTTTTTGATTCGCATACATCTCTTTAGCTGTTTTTCAGTTCAGTTTTCCTTGCCAACAAAACTATCATGCTCCATATCCATGACTGCATTGCCTTGCCACACACACTGTTACTACTGGGATCTTTTCATTTATAGTCCTACCACTCTTTTTATCAAAACTCGCGTTGACTGATGTGGGATTCCTTAAGGCCCACCTTTCAACAAGTCTTGCCCCATTGGCCTCAACACCTTATCTAGGATATAGACTAGAGTCCATTTTGAGTACCTAGAGGCTTGCATGCCTTAATGGAAAATTCTCTTGCTGACAATCATGGGAATACATCAATGTCCCTTGATCGTCAGATCTTGCAAGTGGCTCGACATCAACTCATTCATTCTCACTTCGCAAGATGTACTCGAGTACCTTGGCACTCATTGACATCAATGATGAGTTGACTCACATTGGTTAACAACATTGATCAATGGTCGGTAATCCAATGAATTATTTTCATGCTCGACATCGACACATTCATTCACATTATTAGAATTGTACCAGCAGGTTAAGCAGTGGGTGCAGACTATACATTTTTCAGGACTCTATCAGCAATTACAACAGTATGATTTCAGCCATATGAGACTACCATGGTTCCACTTTCATACTTTCTCTTTTCCATGATTCATTCAACAACAGTTCAGATTCCTCCTCTTCACATTCTTTGATCCAGCCGACAACAATATCTACTACAACAATAGTCACTTTTCACATGATCCTGCAACAGTGACATATTCCATGCTCCACCAACTGCATCAGCCATATTCCTCTTGCATAGTTCATCAACATTTTGGGTAAGTGGAGGTGTGTTATTTTCTAAACTTTAATCATGTAATTCCTCAACTTCTAGCAATGAATAATTTGGAAAATTCCCTCACCTAGTTCCCTTTCCTTTTCACTTCTATGACTTATGCCATGTTTCATGAGGACATGAAACAAGTTAATTTGGGGGGTAGGGGACTTTATTCACTATCATCACTCCATTTTCCCAATACCATCGTTCCATTTTTCATCTCATTTACCAGTTATGAACATTTCTTTTCCAACATTTCTTTTCCAACGATACTCTATTGCACTTTTCTTCATAAGCATTGATATACATATTGGCATGATTCACACATATACAAAAAAAGGGTTTTCCTATACTCAATGATGTTTCCTTATGCACATTGATAACATATATTTTCCAGTAAGAATATGGGCAAAATATTATCATAACAGCAAGAGAACAAATAAACGAAATGAATGTTGTTTACACAAGAACCAACATTCTTTATATTCATGGTTGTCACACAAGAACCAACCATAAGAAAATGACAGTTGTTACTCATGTAAATCCCATCCTGGAAACATTCATTATCATCACTCAAAGCCAACATTCAGATGCCAAAATTTCTTGAGAAGATCCATGCATGGTTGCATGAGGACATGCAAAAGTTAAGTTGGGGGGTATGTTGGGGCTCATAAATGTCCTATTTTCATCCACCTTTCCCTTCATTATTCTTCACATTTCATCACCCCATTAACCTTTCCCAATATCATTTCCATAAATATACTTGGGTTTCACCTTATTGTTCTCCACTTTATTCATTTTAGTATTAAAAAGGAATTTGTGATTAAATGTTAGAAAATTTACATATTTTCATATATATCTCAAATATGTGTGAGCTTTGTAATGTGTAGGAAAATGTGAAGGATTAATTCAAAATGACTTCTCGAATACTTCCTCCACCATTTCAATATTTGAGAAGATAATTCAAGCCTATTCCAAGGAAACGATCATGGATATTTGGTTGGAATATCTTATCCAAGATATATGAGAGACATGTATGAGGATATGAAGGGATTATATTTTGTAATAATGGGAAGTTGAGAGAATAGTGGATCTATAATAATGAGATGGTTATCTTATCTTCAAGGCTCTCATGTATAAAAGAGAGTGCTCTCTCTTCATGAGAATTCAATTAGATTATGTAATTAGAATCGGAGTAGTCATTAGGATTCGAAAGAGAAAGAGATTCTTAGATTTGATTCATGGTTTTGGTTTTCATGCTTTCATTATTCTTTTATAAAGATTGATTTCATTATTATAATATAAGATTGCTTCATTGGTGAGATCTCACATATGTTGTTGTGTCATTCAACTCTTCACATGTTGTACTTTATTTTCCTTCATGTAGTTCTCCATTTCTAGATTAATTCCATTTACGCAATTTCCCATTCTTAGAGTAATTTCATTTACGTAATTTCTCATTCTTAGAGTAATTTCATTTACGCAGCTAGATTAATTCAATTTAAGTCGTGTGTTAGATTATTGATTCAATTTCAGTCATGTGCTAGATTAATGATTCAATTTCAGTCGTGTGTTAGATTAATGATTCAATTTTAGTTGTAGCTTAAACATTAGATTAGATTAGTTCCACTTCAATATTTCATATACTTTGTGTGTGCTTCATCAGTTTACTAACCCCGGGTTGACAAATTAAATAGTTGGGAAAATACTACAATGAAATTAATTCAACATTATTTCGGCCCAATGTAACGACTGTTGTCCCCTTGTTACGATTGTTGTTCCCTTTGTAGGAAGTGTCGTTCGTTTGAATAGAACAATTGGCCTTCCCTTTAGGATTTTTGTTCCTTTACAGGTGTTGCATCTCTGGAGGTTGGGTATTGAAAACAGAAGGTAAGAACCTACGTAGGCAACAAGTAAAATGCTTGTGCTAGCGCCTACCTTTGGCCGATGCATAGAGGTTGTTTTTAGGACATCTTTAGAGCCCAACAACAAGGCTCTCTCATTTTACATCACACTTGAGCATATTGAATATATATAGGTGAATGAGGTAACAAAAGGATATCTAAGCCAAATTTCAAAGGGAAGGTGAAGAATAAGGCAGGAATTCAAGGGAGGATAAATTCTTTTGATGATGCTTTCTAAGGTATGTTATTTACAGGTCATCTCACCATTTTCGAAATAAATTTTTTTATAGAATGATTAAGAAAGTGAAATGGATAGGCCATTTAGGAAACATATCCAAGTATCTATGGTAAAAAAATTATCTTTTGGGTCGTTGTATTTTTGGAGTTACACTCCGCGGAAAATAGGGTTTGTGGCTAGTCTTGAAACTAGTCTAAAACATGTGTTTCGGGTAAAAACATCATAACGTATTCATAACAGATCCAAATTAAGTAAGACAAAATGTGTTGGTTAGAGTACAGTCTTTAGTAGGCTTTGTAACATTTTATTATTGATTAAACAAATATTCTATGCGGGGCAAGCTCTACAAGGTTACTCTCTAGAATAAGCCAGAATTCAACAAGGTATGCCATTTTTGCTATAACTCCTTTTCTGAGAGGTTACAAGTAGTGACACTTGGAGGAATTGAATAAAAAATATTGAAGAAAAATGTGTATCATTTTCAGATCTTTATTCATTACAGGTACATAGTTATGATTATTTCAAGTCATGGTTGTTGACTAATCCAAAACTAGTCATGTGAGAATAAAGTAAAGTTTGATGAAAACACTAGTCTCTTGTTGTTAAATTTAAGGAAGGTTTGCAGGTATGTGATCATATACACCATATATATTACAGAGTTACAAATCATATTTGGATGATGAAATTGATGAGGGATTTTGGTTGAGGTACATGTCGAGTACATTGTTGAGACAAGTAGTTGATGAGTTGGTGCATACATGAGGTGTATAGTTGATGATGTTGGTACATCTTGATGAGTAGTTTCTACATGATTGGTACATACTTAATACATGGTTGGAGGTACTTGTTAGTAGTATTGTTGACACATGGTTTATGGATGATGTAGCATACTTGTATTATTAGAAGCACATATTATTCTTGGTGATGATTATGAGTTGTTGTGTTATGCTTGGTTGATGCACATCTTTGAGAGTTATCTTGGTGATTGATCTTGGTGAGTAGATATGATTTGGTTGATAAGATTGATGAGACAGGTTTTTGTGATAGTTTTTTTGGACAAGTTGTTGTGACATATTATTTGTACAGGGTTGGTGCATGGTTGATGCACTTGTTCATGGTACAGGTTGGTGCATGGTTCATGAAATTGTTAATGGTACAAGTTGGTGCATGGTTCATAAAATTGTTTATGGTACAGGTTGATTACATGTTGTTTGGTACAGGTTGGTGCATGGTTGATGCACTTGTTTATGGTACAAGTTGATTACAAGTTGATGCACAGTTGATGCATTGTTTAGGTTATTGGTACATGTTATTTAGTGCAGGTTGATTGGTACAGGTTTACAGTAGTATATCGCACAGTGATAGTGTGGTTCCATCATTCTACTTATACGTCAGGGCGGTTGGATGGGGCAAGGAAAGGTGGTTGTAGCCACCTTCCGGTTGTAGCCGGAGAACATAGGGGGTTGTAGCCTCCTTCTGGTTGTAGTGAGAGAATAGGGGAGTTGGAGCTTCCCACAGATTGTAGCCTGAAAAACAAGGGGGTTGGAGCCTCCTTCCAGTTGCAGCTGGAAAACAAAGAAAGTTGGTGCTTCCAATGAATGTAATTCTTCAATACATATAAGAAAAATCATTCTGTGGTTTTCTCCCGCTTTGGGTTTCCACGTAAAACACTGGTGTACTATGTATGTGTATGATTGTTCATTTGTTCATTGCTTATTTACTCTGTATTTATTGGATGATAATGCTAAATTGATATAACACTTGCATTATATGGTTAAAAAGGATTAAATTGCTCTATTACTGATTCACCCCCACTCTCAGTAATCCAACAATACTTGTATATATTCATATGATTTTGAGATGTAGATCCGTTGTGTATTTTTCATGGCTACACTTTTATTGGCATACACATTAGTTGTGTAGACATGATTACTATATACATGACATGGATCTGCAGTGTACTTGATTGGTAGCCATTCTTAGTTCATCTCGAGCATGGGTATGCTCGTCACGCAGATATTATCATTATTTTGCAGATGACATGCTCATGAACACTCGTCTCGGGCTCACTCAACTATGTGCCTTCACACTGTGTAAAGATATTGTAATGTATTTCGTCCATCAGTTTCTCTTATGACATCATGCATTACGGGGCATATGTTATAGTCCAAAAATTCCACATCTATGCATCCAATACATTGGCCCATCCATTTGCATACTTTGCCAAACATACTGTTGAGTTTTCCTTCTAAAAACCATTTTTTGAATAATGTACGTGCCCTGTTGCACTAATATCCTTCATACACACACGTGTTGCATGCTATTTAGCCTACGTAGATACGCTTTCTACATGCTAATTAGATCGCGTTTACCTCCAAAAGTTGAAAAAAATATAAAATTGCACGTATTTCAATGGAGTTTATGGGCTATGGAGGGTTTCCTAACCATTTTACCCCTTGTATCACGTACCAAAACCAAATAACCATCTTTTTCTCATATAAAAATAGGTCTTGGGTAGTCATTTAAATATATGAATAAGAGTATAACAAAACTCTTCCAAAATCATTTCCCTCTCACTGTCCAAGTTTTTCATCTTGCTCTGAGTTTTAGCCTCAGTTTTCCCCTCCAACCATTCTCCCTATGCAACCCTTCCATATTCCGTTGATGGTATGTTGGTTGTGAGAGTTCTATGTGGAATTGGTGCACTTGGAGCCACGACAGAGGATCCCAGACTTGGTTCGTAGAGTGGTGTTCACAAGCAAAGGTTGTAACCTTTCATCTTGAATTTGAATAAAATAGATTATCTTTGTCCCAAAACCCTATGTGTATATGTTCCTGTTAATTTGATCATTTATATCTATATTTAGGATTTTAAGTGATTACTAGAGATTCTAAATGTTTTTGCATTGTATTCTTAACCCCTTGCAGGTCATCTTTGGGAGAATATATGTGATCTAAGAGGAAACAACAAGTGGAAGAGGTTTGCATCAACCGTAAGGATTCAAGGTGCACTCCTTAACCTTCTTTTCTCTCTTTCTCTTATCACTTAGTCTAGATTTTTTTGGGGTATATTAGAGATAAGTTAGTCTTTTAAGGGATTTATCGCTCTACCTATTCCTTAGACCCATTTTAGGGGGAATTTCCCCATAGAATTCTCTGAAAGTCTGCACCCTTCTTCTCCTTCACCTTGGTGCTTCAGAATCAGGATGTCGATGCCAAGACTTATGACGCAAGCGCACCCTCAGGCATGTCCGCTCACAGGACCTCTTTCTTCCTCGACCCGAAGAACTGAAAATCTCTTCTAATTCCCTATCGGGAATTTTCCACACCCACAACAATTCTCCAAAAGACCCCCCTTAATCGATCGGGAAATCAACGCTGGCCTTTTCCTTTGTTATTGGGGTTCCTCCTATCGGGAATTTGACATTTGAAGGTTCCAAACACTTTTTTTTACCAATCCCCAATGCGCTCCTTTATTGCCTTAGCCCCTCCTGGCTATGCCTGGTCCTCGTGACCTCACTTATATGACCGCAACCATAACTCCCATCAGGGTTTCGAGCATTCCAATGTCGAAATACACATGCCCTCAGGATTCACAATCCTTCGAATCCCGACGCGCTCTCTACGTGGTAGCCCTCCTGGCTATAGGCTTTGGCCCATATGACCGTTATCCCCATGACCACGGTCTTGTCCCTCGTCGGGGTTTCGCGGTTTGCGATTCCAAAATGCGTAAACACTTTGTCACCAGGATCCCTGATATCCTGATAAACCAAACATCGATGGACGACCTCCTTGTCGGGATTTTTCCCGATGGCGTCGATTGCTTCCACGTGTCCTCCCAAGATGGATGGTCTTGATTTCTCCAATATTTCAAGACTTTTGATGTCCCAAATTTCTTGTCCTTAGGAAATCCGATTTCCCGATGCCGGATATCCCAACACCTTCGATATCTGCCACGCATCCCAACGAATGGACGACTCTGATCTTCTTGGGAGTTTTCCTATGGAAATTCCTGATCTTCTGCTCTTGTGAATCTCTACTTTGTCAGATCTTATGACACGCGTCCCAAATGATGGACGGTCCAGATCGAATCTCGGACTTCATCAAAATGCAAAATTTAACCACTTCACTTGGGGGAACCCCGATGACCAAAACTCCGATGTCTTCTCAGTGGTTTCCCTCCGCTTACGGGGACTTAATTCCCATGCAACTCCTGTCGAACCGGACGGTTGACGGCTAAATGACCGCCGATCCAACGGCTCACGACCCCTTGATCTTGGACTCCGAATGCGGCCATAACCTCCTCGCTTCTTTGGTAGATCCAACGGCTGGCGAGATTTCACCAACCCTCTCCACAAGATCCTGACTGTTGATTTCTTCCTCCTTAAGGATTTTTTGAAAATAACTAAGTGTTCCTCTGCACTCACTTGTCCTCCTGCGTGCAACCCTGCAACACTGATTTTAGATGCTCCAATGCCTGAACTCACTGTGCAATCCTTCCTTAGGTCCACTCAAAGGTACTATACCTCCTGAGCTTTGTCAATTCTGAATATTTCAGAATTTGAACCCCCTACTCGCACTCCTTGCGGCAACCTTTGAAACACGTCAAATGGTTGAATCCTTCGACCCTGCGCACACCTGCAGTAGTAGTCTCTCAATGCTCTACTCAGTTTCACAACTGAGACTTTCCTTAGCCTGCGCACTCCTTGCACCGCTCCAGTAACCCAATTTCACTTCTGGGTGAACAAGAACAAGAGTTAAACTACCTGAGCCTCCGTCAACGCACTCCTTGCGAGCGACTTCAACTGCACACCTTGCAGGAATCCTTGCTCAGATAGAGAAACAATTGAAACTCATTTCTTCTTCCCCTCAGATTTCAAACTCAAACATGAAATCACATACACAACAACAAAGAAAATGAATAACAGGAAAACAAACACTCATGAGCACATCATTTAACATCACCATACAGAGAAGAGACACAAAACCATCAACTTCTTTTATTAATTCAAGATCTATACATGGATGTTCTTCTACAGCTCTCTGCTATTCTCCTTTGCTCTTCCTGCTTCAACTATTCCCTTGAATTATTTTACAACACACAAATGAGGGTGTCTATATCCTATTTCCCTCTTGCGCTCTGAAACAGTCTAATCTAGAATTAAATTCCTATCTACCTGCATTAACTACTATAAATGCCTCGATCTACTTCAGACGAGAGTGGGGCACTCAAGGTCTGATTACATTATACCAAGGCACCTTCATTAAATGATCTCATTTATATTTGGCGCATCAAATTCAAGGGAAAATTCAAAAATTCATGCTGGACGCCTTCAATTTGTCTTCCGCTTTCGCGTTGGCCTAACGTGAGGGATGCTCCTGCATCATACTCCCTCGCTTGAAAATTTGCATAGGCTCTTGTCCATGAGCTCCTGCACGATATGTCCATGCTTCTGTATCTCTTCTTCAGTCTCCCAGCTGGCGTCTTCAACTGGATGGTTCCTCCACTTGACCAAATATTCAAAATATTGTTTCCTCCTGGTCTCCTTACCCACTCGTTTATCCAGTATCTGCTCCATCTGCAGATTTTCTACAACTGGCATCTGCTTCTGCCACTGAACCTCTAGCTGTTCATCACTTGTTTTTGCTTCCTCAGCTTTGTATGGGTATAAATCTGAGACATTGAATATCAGAGATATTCCGATCCCATCTGGTAACTCGATCTCATAAGCATTTTCTCCCATTTTCTTCAAAACCTTGCATGGTTTGATTTTCTTCATCTTCAATTTATTATACGTTCCTCTCGGGAACCTTTCTTTCGTCAAGTGCGCTAGAACCAAGTCACCAACCTTGAATTGAAGTTGTCTTCTATGCTGATCGAATCTACACTTATACTCCTGACTTGAATTCTGCAACCACTCCTTCACCTGGCTGTGAAGTTCTTTCATTGCTTCAGCAAATTCTTCTGCACTAGCGCTCCTAGTAGCAGTCTGTTCCGAATATATGAATTCTCCTCTCAGCTGCATGCCATATACAATCTGGAATGGAATCTTCCCTGTGCTCTTGTTCACTGAGTCATTATAAGCAAACTCTGCCTGCGGCAATATATTGTCCCAACTGCTATGGTGATCTATCACCAAGCTTCTCAGCAAGTCTCCCAGACTTCTGTTCACCACTTCTGTTTTTCCATCCATCTGAGGATGATAAGTTGAACTAAACATCAAGTTAGTCCCCAACTTCTTCCACAATGTCCTCCAAAAGTGTCCTAAGAACTTTGTATCTCTGTCTGAAACAATACTCCTTGGTAAGCCGTGAAGTCGAATGACTTCTTTGAAAAACAGATTCGAGATGTGCATCGCGTCACTGGTTTTCTGACATGGGATAAAATGTGCCATCTTGGAAAATCTATCCACTACCACAAAGATCGAATCAAATCCTCTTTGCATCCTTGGCAATCCCAATATGAAATCCATACTAATCGCATCCCACGACCTTTCTGGTATGGGCAATGGTTGATAAAAACCCGCATTCTGCTTTCTTCCCTTCGAATGTTGGCAAATTTTGCATCTATCCACAAATCTCTTGACCTCTGCTCGCATCCCTAGACAAAAGTATGACTCACTCAGCTTTTCAAATGTTTTATCCTGATTGAAGTGTCCGGCTAATCCTCCGCTGTGTTTCTCCTTCAGTAGATTCTCCCTCATGGAGCAATTTGGAATACATAGCTGATTGCCCTTAAACAACAACCCTTCCTGGATCACATACTCTATCCACTGGCTTCTGTCTTTGAGAACTAGGTTCTTAGCTTCTCCGTATGCTTCTTTAAAATACTGATCATCTGCATACATATCCCTGAGATCATCAAAGCCTAACGTCCTGACTTTGAACTCCTGCAACAGAAAACACTTCTTGCTCAAAGCATCAACAACTTTGTTAGTAGTACCAGAAATATGCTTAGTTAAAAAAGTGAAATTCTGCATGTATTCAACCCATTTAACATGCCTCTGATTCAACTTCTCCTGTTGAGTCACAAATTGTAATGCATGGTTATCACTATATAAAACAAATTCCTTTGGAATCAAATAGTGTCTCCATTTTTTCAATGCCTGTATGATGGAATAAAACTCCTTATCATATGTGGAATACTTTTCTTTTGCCTCATTCAAATTCTCACTGAAATATACAATTGGTCTGTCCTCCTGACTCAAGACCGCTCCTATTGCAAACCCACTTGCATCACATTTTACCTGAAATGTCTTTTGAAAATTCGGCAACACTAGAATTGGTTGTTCTGTAATCTTTCGTTTCAACAAATTGAAACTCTTCTTAGCCTCTTCAGTCCAGTGAAAAGATTTATGCCTTTTCTTCATTGTATCCATCATCGCTGCACTAATTCCATTGAAATTCCTGATGAATTTCTGGTAGAAACTAGCCAGTGCATGAAAAATTCTCACCTCAAAAATATTTCTCGGTGATGGCCAATTTTTAATTACCTCCACCTTATCTGGATCCATCCTCAACTCATCTACAGATATAAAAAAACCTATATAAATGAGCTCTATCTTCATAAACGAGGATTTCTTCATGTTTATCAACAGCTTCTCCATTACTGTAGCTAAATGCTTCAGATGTTCTGCCTTTGTCTTACTGAAAATTAATATATCATCCAGATACAAAATGATGAACTTCCCAATGAATTCCCTCAGGACTTCATTCATTAACCTCATAAAGGTACTCAGTGCATTTGTTAAGCCAAACGGCATAACAAGCAATTCATACAAACCTTCGTTTGTTTTGAATGTTGTTTTCCATTCATCACCTTCTCTCATACGAATTTGGTGATATCCACTCTTCAAATCAATCTTTGAAAAAAAAATTGCTCCACTTAAGAAATCCATCAAATCATTCATTCTTGGCAATGGAAACCTGTACTTGATGGTTATCTTGTTGATTGCTCTTGAGTCGGTACACATCCTCCAACCTCCATCTTTTTTTGGACTGAGTACCGTTGGAACGACACACGGGCTAAAAATTTCCTTGACCAATCCTTTGTCTAGCAGCTCCTGGACCTGCTTCTTGACCTATTCATTTTATTGCGGCATCAATCTGTACACAGCTTTGTTTGGCAAACTGGCTCCTGGTATGAGATCAATGTGATGACTCACACTCCTCATCGGTGGCAACGAACGGGGTAATTCGTCCACTACTATATCATCAAACTCTTCTAGCAGTTCCTGAACTTCTCCTGGAAAATCATCCACTCTTGTGCTAGTCAGAACAATCCTCGGTTTTCTGACCACAGAGAATTGTGGATATTCTTTCTTCTTCACCTCCGTAAGAAGCTCCTTCCCACTCATGAGAAGTACAGTATTTCTCCCTTCTAGTTTTACCTCCTTATCTTTGATCGGAAGCAACATATGAGTTCTCCCATTCTTCTCTAAGGTATATGTATTCATCTTCCCATCATGAATCACATTTCTATCATATTGCCATGGTCTGCCCAACAATAAATGACAGACATCCATAGGAATAACATCACAGAGTATTTTGTCATTATACCCTCCTATTTTGAATTCAACTAAACACTGTTTAGTGACATTTACCTGATGTCCTTTCTGTAGCCATGAAACTTTGTATGAACTCGGGTGATCAATCGTCTCCAGCTCCAACTTCTCTACCATCTCGGTTCAAACGAGATTATCCATGCTACCGCTGTCCATGATAACCTTGCATACCCTGTCCTTGGTTTTGCAAGCAGTTCTGAAAAGTCTGTTTCTTTGAGCTGAGTCCTCTACCTCCTTCTCGGGTGTTAAGAGAACTTTACACATCATCAACGACCTTCCTCCTTCAACATCTTCTGCTTCAACATCTCACCTCTGTGCCTCGACGATGTGAGTCTCTCCACTGTCCTTCTTTTTCTCTGGACACTCGAATGACCTGTGCCCATTCTTTCCACATGTGAAGCATGTAATTACTCCACCTCTTCCTCTTCCTCTACCTCTGGTATGAGGAAACCTATTATTATCAACATATCCTCCTCTCTGCTCAGTATGTTGTTCTCTTTGCTCAACATATTTCCCTCGCTGTGAACTTCCACCTCTCTCTGTCCGAGTCTGAGGTTTCTTCCAGTTGTCCTTGGGCTTCTGGGTTCTTTCTTGGGCAACTGCTTTGCCTCTGGGCTGACTTCTGCCCCGACCTCTTTGACTCTGCTTTTGGCTCAGCTTCTCTTCCACCTTTAAATCCATCTGATAAGAATCCTCCACCATTCAGATAGTTTCCATACTCATTTCATCTTGAATCTCATATCTCAGGCCATTCATATACCTGGCCACTTTCTCATCATTGCTTTCACAATGACTTGCCCTAATATTCAACCTGTAAAATTCCTTAGTATACTCTTTTACTGTCATCAACTTCTGTCTCGGGTTCTACATCCTCCTGAAAAGAGAAATTTGATAGTCCTTGGGGATGAATTTTTTCTTCATCTTTGCAATCATTCTATCCCAGCTCTTAATTTTTTTCTTGCCTTGGCAATGCCTGTCAGCTTGTAGTTCATCCCACCACAAGGCTTCATGTCCTTTTAATCTTGTGATGGCATGCCTGACCTTCTTGTCCTCTTCAATACCTTCATAATCAAAATAGGTGTCCAGAGGTCTAATCCAGTCTAGAAGGTATTCTACATCCAGATTTCCCTCATAAAATGGAACGTCCATTTTCACCTTTGCACCCATTCTTGCAACAGCTTTAAGTAAGCGTTCAGTTGCTGCATCTTCTGATGGGATTTCTTCGTCTCCATTTCTAGCATCATATTCATTTTCATACTCACTGATATCTCCTTCATCAGCTTTGCACCTTTGTGATGTCTCCATGTCCTCCATTCTGGCACAAAGATTATGCAATTCTCTCTCCATGTCTAGGTTCTGCACTTGCCTACCCCTACCTCTAGGTGTTTCCCTTTCCTCCCCTGAATTGGGTGATTGTCTATCCCTTCTCCTCGGTGGCATGGTGAATTTCCTTCTTCTCTGCTACAGAAAGAAAAGAAATTCTCTTGCTCTGATATCACTTGACGTTGTGTATCAGAGTACTCCTTACCTCTTATGCCTTCCTCGCCAGAAATATACAGACAAGAATCTGAAGCTCTGATACCACTTGATGCAGGCGCACCCTCAGGGATGTTTTCTCACAGGACCTCTTTCTTCCTCGACCTGAAGAACTGAAAAGCTCTTCTAATTCCCTATCAGGAATTTTCCACACCCACAACAATTCTCCAAAATACCCCCCTTAATCAATCGGGAAATCAACGCTAGCCTTTTCCTTTGTTATCGGGGTTCCTCCTATCGGGAATTTGACATTTGAAGGTTCCAAACACTTTCTTTTACCGATCCTCGATGTGATCCTTTATTGCCTTAGCCCCTCCTGGCTATGCATGGTCCCCGTGACCTCGCTTATATCACCACAGCCATAACTCCCATCGGGGTTTCGAGCATTCCAATGTCGAAATACACATGCCCTCAGGATTCATGATCCTTCGAATCCCAATGCACTCTCTATGCGGTAGCCCTCCTGGCTATAGCCTTTGGCCAATATGACCGTTATCCCCGTGACCACGGTCTTGTCCCTCATCGGGGTTTCGTGGTTCGCGATTCCAAAATGCATAAACACTTTGTCACCAGGATCCCCGATATCCCAATGAACCAAACACCGATGGATGACCTCCTTGTCGAGACTTTTCCCGATGGCGCCGATTGCTTCCACGTGTCCTCCCAAGATGGACGGTCTTGATTTCTCCAGGATTTCGAGACTTTTGATGTCCCAAATTTCTTGTCCTCAGGAAATCTGATTTCCCGATGCCAGATATCCCAATGCCTTCGATCTCTGCCACGCATCCCAATGAATGGACAGCTCTGATCTTCCCAGGATTTTTCCTATGGAAATTCCTGATCTTCTGCTCTCGTGAATCTCTACTTCGTCAAATCTTCTGACACGCATCCCAAATGATGGACGGTCCAGATCGAATCTCAGACTTTGCCAAAATGAAAAATTTAACCACTTCACTTAGGGGAACCCTGATGACCAAAACTCCGATGTCTTCTCAGAGGTTTCCCTCTGCTTACAGGGACTTAATCCCCGTGCAAATCCTGTCGAACAGGACGGTTGACGGCTAACTGAACGCCGATCCAACGACTCATGACCCCTTGATCTTGGACTCTGAACATGACTGTAACCTCCTCGTTTCTTCGGCAGATCCAACGGCTGGCGGGATTTCACCAACCCTCTCCACAAGATCCTGACCGTCGATTTCTTCCTCCTTAAGGATTTTTTGAAAATAACTAAGTGTTCCTCTGCACTCACTCGTCCTCCTTCATGCAACCCTGCAACACTAATTTTAGATGCTCCAAGGCCCAAACTCCCTCTGCAATCCTTCCTTAGGTCCACTCAAAGGTACTATACCTCCTGAGCTTTGTCAATTCTGAATATTTTAGAATTTGAACCCTCTGCTCGCACTCCTTGCGTCAACCTTTCAAACACCTCAAATGGTTGAATCCTTCGACCCTATGCACACCTGCAGTAGTAGTCTCTCAATGCTCTACTCAGTTTCACAACTGAGACTTTCCTTAGCCTGCGCACTCCTTGCACGGCTCCAGTAATCCAATTTCACTTCTGGGTGAACGAGAACAAGAGTTAAACTACCTGAGCCTCTGTTAACGCACTCCTTGCGGACCACTTCAACTACACTCCTTGCAGGAATCCTTGCTCAGATAGAGAAACAATTGAAACTCATTTCTTCTTCCCTTCAGATTTCAAACTCAAACATGAAATCACATACACAGCAACAAAGCAAATGCATAATAGGAAAACAAACACTCATGAGCACATCATTTAACATCACCATACAGAGAACAAACACAAAACCATCAACTTATTTTATTAATTCAAGATCTATACATGGATGTTCTTCTACAGCTCTCTGCTATTCTCCTGTGCTCTTCCTGCTTCAACTATTCCCCTGAGTTATTTTACAATGCACAAATGAGGGTGTCTATATCCTGGCTCCCTCTTGCGCTCTCAAACAGTCTAATCTAGAATTAAATTCCTATCTACTTGCATTAACTACTATAAATGCCTCCATCTACTTCAGACGAGAGTGGGGAACTCAAGGTATGATTACATTATACCAAGGTGCCTTCATTAAATGATCTCATTTATATTT
>JASDQU011179232.1:12427-22807 GCA_032191745.1 Picea mariana | reverse complement strand
ATTTATCCTCCTCTGAATATCATTGGGCTCTATCTTCACTTCTTGTAACACTTTCATAACAGGAACTCCCAAAGAAGTGGGGAAAACTGCAGCAATCCCATATACCAATTGATATGGGTACATACCAATTGATCTTTTTTTGGTCAATCTGTCAGCCCAGAGTGCATGAACCAACTTGTTATGCCAATATTTATTATTCTCATGCAACATCTTCTTTATGATATTCACCAAACTTTTATTTGAGGACTCAACTAACCCATTTCCTTGAGGGTAATAGGCAGTGGAGTGTCCCAAATTAATTTGGTACCTACTGCAAAATTCTATTAGATTATTTTATCTAAAGGATGCTGCATTATCAGTTATGATTTTCCTAGGACATCCAAAATGAGAGAGAATACTAGTTTCCAAGAATTTAATAATGACAGAGTCAGTAGCTTGCCTGCAAGGTGCAACCTCAATCCACTTTGTGAAGTATTTTGTAGCTGTTAGTATCCACTTATGTTGGTATGAAGAGGGTGGGTGAATCTCACCAATAAATTCCAAACCCCATTGTTGGAATGGAGCCTCGACCGAAATAGGTTTCAGAGGTAAAGGAAAAAGTTTCCTTTTGCCTTCAAAGACTTGGCACTTGTGACAATATGTCACCTTTTTATGCACATSTGCAAAGAAAGTGGGMCAATAAAAACCAACTCTAAGAATCTTGTTAGCAGTAGTTTTCCAACTTAGATGCCTGCCACAATCTCCTTCATGGAAATCCTACAATGCCTTGTCAACTTCATCCTTTAATAAACAATTAAGCAAAATACCCCCAACATATTTTTAGTATATATTCCCATCCAAAATACTATATTTCAATGTCCTTAGTTTTAAGAATCTATCTTTAGTCTTAGTTAGAATAGGAGGAGTTTGTAAATTATGCAAGACAAAAATGAGGTCTGCATACCAGGGAGAATTCAAGAATACCTCTTTGACATTTGGATTCGCCTGCTCTTCCTGTTCGTCAACTGCAGCCAAGAAGTTTATGTCCAAGGCATGAAAATTTGATTCAGCCATTAGTTTGGATAAAACTTGACCCTTGATCAATTTAGTTGGTTTAATTTCTATGTCATATTCAAGGATCACTGCAATATATTTCCCTCTCCCGCCACGTGGATTATCCTGAGTCAAAATATCCTTTACCACTACATTAGGAACATAAGCAATAGTATGTGAATGAAGAATGTAAACTCTAAAATATTTTTTGGCTTTTACCAGGGAAAAGCCTATTTCTCCATTATATTGTAGTTCAGTGCAACATCTCTCAATGACTTGCTGAAAAAGGCAATGGGCTGCTCATAACCTTCACTGTTTTTATGCAATAGTACTGCTGCAATGGTGTGTTTAGATGCAAAAGAGAATAAATATAAGTCCTTAGTGTAATCTGGGCTGATCAATACATGGGGTTGTGTAAGTGCATGTTTTACCTGCTCAAAGGACTATTTAAATTCAGTGTTCCATTTTATTTTGGTATCTTTTTTCAACATATTTGTAATGTTCCTGAGGAGTTCGTTTAAATTGGGTATGAATCTTTTTAGAAAATTTATTTTACCAATGAATGATTGCAATTCTTTAATGTTCCTAGGGTGATCTAATTTCTGGATGGCTTCTATTCTGCTGGGGTCTATCTTAATTCCATCTTTAGAGATTATACGCCCCCAAAACTTACCTTCTTCTAGACCAAAAATATTTTTCTTGGGATTCAACGAAATCCCAAACTTTCTGCACTTCTCAAACACTCGTTTGAGAAGTTGTAAATGTTCCTCATCTGATTTAGAGAAGACAATAAAATCATCCAAATATATCACTATAAACCTACCGAGCTCATCCACAAAGGCAATGTCCATTTCTCTTTGGAAGGTGACACCAACATTCATCAAACCAAAGGGCATTTTCACATACATGAAAGTTCCCCAGGGTGTGGTGAAAGATGCTTTTTCCTAGTTGTCTTGGTGGACAAGGAATTGGTTATAGCCCGAAAATCCATCCAGTAAAGAGATCCGACTTGCCCCAACTACCTTTTGTAAGATGTGATTCATTTTAGACAGGGGATAGTTGTCTTTGAGGGAAAACTTGTTGAGGTTTCTGAAATCGATCCAAAGCCTGATTTCACCAGACTTCTTTCTGGTAGGGACCAGATTGGAAACCCATTTTGAAAATATTAAGGGGACTATTATTTTGGCATCATACATATTTTAAATCTCTTTTCTATCAGGGGTAATAGCTTTGGATTGATTCTCCTGAGTTTCTTCCTGAATGGTTTATGTTCTTCTTTAATTGGGATCTTGTGCTTTATGATACTTGTGTCATAAGATTTTAAATCCTCATAGCCCCAAGCAAAGACATCTACATATTCCTTAAACAATTCAATATACTTTTGTTTTTGCTTAGGGGGTAAATATTTAGACAATTTTATCATTTTGGGTTTTTCCTCTGTCCCTATGTTACATTCTTCGACCTCTTTACCACTAGGTTCAATATTTGGTTTCTTTGCTACATTGTTGAAGTCAAACAATTCTTCCAAAGGAACCAGACCTCTAGATAAAACATTATTCTTTAATTGCAAAACATCAGAATCTTCATCATTTTCATTTATTTCATCAGAATCTACTTTATTTACATTATCTTTTTCTAAATTTTATTTATTTACACTATCATCATCATTCTCTACATCTATATTTGTACACTCAAAATGATTTTTAGACTACAGGAAATCTTTAATTTGTTCATCGTTGCCAAATACTTGCCATTATCTGATGTTTTCTGTAATGGTTGGTATGCACTTAACCTCTACTATGTATTAGAGATTTGGATGGAAAGGTATCTTGCATGTGGCTGTTGAAGTAGCCAATCCATCTACAAGTATGTTCTGGCCTCTGGTGATTACTTGCAAGTCAATTTCAGTAAAACATTCTAGAAAGTATAAAACATCATTTCTATAAGCTCTGAGCCTAGGATGTTTAGCAACATACTCACCTTTTATTTGTTTAATGACAAGTTCATAGTCATCTCTTACCATAATCTTTTTGGCACCAACCTTATTCAATAATTTCAGGCCGAGTATCAAGGCTTCATACTCAGCTATGTTATTGGTGCACTAGAAATTTAGTTTGTAAGAGTGGATTTCTGAATACCTTGCTTTATGATTATGCAACCACACTCCAACTCTAAATCCTTCTTTGCTAACAAATCCATCAAAATCCATACTCCATAAATCTTCTGTTGGTTCATCACTTTCCAATGTCACAGTTTTACTTTCCTCGGTGATCAATTGATTTTCCTTCAGGTCGGATGCATCATCTTCTAACCATGCAATCTGATTATCAAAGTCACCATCATTGTACAATATTAATGAATCCATATTAGAGTGTATATAGTATAATGGGTAGTTGTGTGTTTTTTCCAGACTACTGACCATATACTTCATTAGAGTCTCTCTGTACAATCTTCTCTATTGTCCAAATACATGTATGGTGGCGTAAGACATATCTAATTGCAAATTTCCCTTCAACTTAGAACCCCATGATCGAGATAAAAGGATACCATATTTAGGGGGAATGTCTGCTACAACAATATCCATCACCATGATTTTTGCTGGGATTTGAGCCAGGGTGATGCACAAGTCTTTAATCAGACCTATACATTTGACCTTGATAGAGTCAAAATAATACATGTCCTTGTAGGGTCTGGTGACATCAAGCCCCAACTTCTCCATCATGGCCTTGGGCATCAGATTGTGAGAAGTGCCAGAATCAAGCATAGCATTGTGTAAGGTCTTGTCATGGATATTCAGACTGATGTAGAAAGGAGGGACATAACCATTATCAGTTTGTCCATCAACTTTAGGACCAAAAAGCAACTTAGATTGGTTATCAACAACATTTACAGTTTCTGTGCATACTACTAGCTCAATGTTTAATGATTTTGTGCCTATTTATGGTTCAATGCTCAATGCCTTGATCACCTGTGATCTGTAAACATTTTTTCTCATTAGTTCTGATAGGGGAATATGAATCTTCAATTTGGATAATTCACCTTTCAAGATGAAAGTAGTAGATGTTTTTCTTTGGCTCTGCAAATCTAGTTTATCAGTCACAGTCCTTTGTGCAGAAGCACTTGGATGACTTGTTGATGCAACCTCTATTTGAGCTGTTTTTTGTGAAGTTTCAGGATTTCTTTTGGCAGAAGTTTCAGAATTATTCTTCTCAGGGACTTTCTTAGGAGAAACATCTGAGGTTTTCTTGACCTCAGTTGCTTTCTTTGTTTCAACAACCTTCTTTGTAGTATTGTGATTAGTATTCTTGCTTCTCAGGTTTTATTGTCTGTGGACCTCCATTATATAATTTTCAAAGGTCCGCTGTTCTGATTCTTCCTCTTCCTTATTTACCTCTATCTTTGACAGGAGAAAAATCTCTTGTTCTTCCTGAGTAAGGAAAATGGATTCATTGTCATTGACACCCATGAGGCTTATGTGAATATCATCCAACTCCTCAATTACCTCTTCCCCATCATCAACATAATTCTCCTGAAGAGGTGGTCTAATATGTTGATCAGGCCCCCTTTGTTCCCTTTGGTCTTTGGGCTCTCTCTGTCTGATTTGCGGAGGGTTCCTTTTGTAATTTGGATTTCTAATCTGAGGACTAGGATGATTTTCCTTGGGTGAATTCCTGTCGGCGATGGTAAGTCTCTCTATCATTCTCTCCATGGTTCTGACTATGGAATCTAGTTTAGCATCTGAAGATGAAGTGGAAGGATCTTCCTTGATTGTAAATCTTCTTTCTATTCTTTGCCTAGTTCTTCTGGTTAATAAATTTGCTTCCACACTCACTGCACTTTTTTGCATATCTTCTAAGGTGGAAAAATTTCTTTCTCTTAGTTGGTATGACATATCAACATCAAATCCATCAGGGAATTTGATTAAGGCCAAACCTTGAGGAGGTTTGATATCGACAGGAATTGCATTGTAAATATTGTTGAAACAAATGCAGTAATCCTGTACTGTTTCCCCTTGATTCCTTTTGATATTTTCGTATTCTGATAAGATCTGGAGGGGATTTTTCTTGACCTCAAAATATCAACAATGCTCATATCCCATAGTGATTTGAACCATTTTTTGACCTCTCTGGTTAAACTCTGTGCAAAAAGTCTCATCTAGACATCTGCCTCATTGACTTCCTGCAAATCAAATTAATCATTCATCTTATCAACATGTTGTTGTGAATTAAGAGGTCTAGTACCATCAAACTGAGGAAGTCTGGTTTGATAGTCCTGGGGCATGGCATGTAAGGGAGCGACCAACACCAAGGGAACATATCTTGCTACCATGATTGGTGGAGGAGGTTGAATAACAACTTGTGTGATTGGAGGAGAATTGAAAGAAGATGTAGAAGAGGTAGAACTGGGAGATGCAGAGTGAACTATTTTATGTTTGATGGAAGCTGCAACAATAGTCAGGACAAAAAGTTCTACTAACTGTTGAAAGTGTGCTTTGTACAAGGCTTGATCAAGATTTTCTACTAGATATTCTAACTTGTTGAACTCTTGAAGAAATTGTTGATCAAAATCTTCTCTAGGAGAAAGTATTTTAGGGTTCCCGAGTTGTAGGAGGGTTTGATCTAGGACTGTTTCACTCACAAAGCTGTCAGATTTGGTTATGAAAAGGATTTTCTCGAAGGATATGTCAAACTCAAGATCTTGGATAGGGTCTAGCTTCTCTAGGAGAGAAGTGGACCTATGAAGAGGACTGTGACTCCCAGAACCTTCTACAATGTTTCTCTTTTTGAGTAACTTTTTTGGGTCATCTATTGCTGTTGCAGGTTCTGGATCAGGGTGAGATCTAGTGTGGATTATTTTAGGAGCCAGAACTTTAAATTTTAAGAAAACTTAAACTAATATATACAAACTTCAACAACCTTTGAACATTTATCTCTTTGTAAGTTAGACTTTATGATTTGTTCATAAATAAAGTTTTCTTTATCCAGGGAAAATAAATCTTAGGATGGAAAGTTTGTTCAGTTCCCCAGTGGAGTCACCACTATGTTAACGCTCTGTAAATTCCCATAGGTTTTTAGGAGTAGAATAAATTTAACAGAGGTAACTTACCCAACCACTTCGAAACTAGGATCTAGCCTAGCCAGTTTTAGAGAGGGATATCTCTATAAGATTTAGATATGTTCGGGTTTTAAATGTTAGGCTAGTTAAATTAATAGAAGTGTGTTGTTTTGTTTTATAAAGATGAATGAAAATATTTCTTACACATCCATTGGTCTATGGGGTTTGTGTTAATGATTGATATTAGAAACATATTTTATAATGTTTCTTCACAGGGCAAGATAATGCAAATGTTGGATCCTTTAGAATTAAAGTGATTGGAAAGATAGAAACATGTGAGATAGTCAATTACAATAAAGAAGCATTTAAGAATTTCTTTATCACAATATCAGAAGAACAACATTCAGATCTTTAAAATCCATAAATAAAGTATTCGAGATAAATTCTTCACTTAATCTTATTTTAAACAATCAGAGACAGAAAAAAAAAATTATAAGGAAGTAAGATAAACATTTAACAAAGAGAAGTAAAACATCACCAACATCAACACGCAAGAATCCTGTGAATCGTCCTTTTTATTACTGGTAGACCTCTTAAAAAAGATTATAGATTACAACTTGCTTGGGAGTAAAGATCAACCCTCAATACTTGGAAGTCTGAAGTATTTATAGAAAAATCACATTTGATCCTGTCATTAATGATCAAGATATGGTGGAGAGAAAATCTAACCAATTAGATTATATTTTACAAAAAAGTAGGAATGCTGAATGATCCCCTCGAATGCTCGATGCTGATTCCAAGGAAGGCGATTGGTGATTCATCTTTGACTTGACTATGACTATTGCAAATGATGAATTAGATTGTACACATAATCTCTTACTCGATCAAATCACAAAGGTCATCCCATCTCTTTTGACTAGGGATGGTGACTTTGAGTAACCTTCGGTAAACTTCATCCATCTCTATGTACTTGGTGAAGGCGGGCTTGGTGATGAATATGTACTTGATTTCATGTTGGATGATGAGGTCCAACTGCAGAGTCTCCAAGAATTCTTTGCCAGTAATGCTGCCCTGTATCCCTACAAACTTAGAGCCATCTTTTTCTAGTGTGATGATCTTTTGTTTGTAGTCAGAGAGAGTAATCAGCTTGTCATTGATAACTAGTAATCCTGGAAGACCTTTCTTTTGAAGAGAGTCAATCTTGCTGAAAAACCTCTTAACTCCAATATCCATCATTTGGGCTCTCTCCTTGAGTTGCAGAATCAATCCCCTCTTGGTCAAAACTTTCTTGACCTCAAGGATAGTTTCTGTCCTATCCTCAATCTCCAAAGCCTCTAGCTCCTCCTTCGTCTTAGAGTTAAAAGACTTGATGATATCATTTTCCTCTATAGGCCTTTATCCCAATTCTCATTTTATTTTTTCAATGGCCTGTCTGCTTCTCTGCACCATTTCATGCCGCTCAAACATAATTTGTATGACTAGCCAAATCTCTATCATGTATTTGCATATGTCTATCCAAATATTTTCCTTGGCTTCTGATAGTGTCCTAGCCATGACTGTCTCCTTCTACAACTTCTGTAGTTCTTGTTTGAGCCTCTGAGACTTGTGCTTCTCAGTGCTGTAACCTGACCAAAAAGTGGACTTCAGCTGCTGAAGCTTATTGATCTCATAATGCAATCTTTTGATTTCTTGTTCTTGCAAAGACATGTCCTCCATGGACTTTGGCAACTTTTCTGATGCATCTATGGTTGTTACTGAGGTTGCTGCTGGAATTTCCACTGTGGTGGTTGATGTTGCTGTTGCTGTATTGAACACTGTGAGAGGGACTGCATCTAGTGGAATGACTTCCATTGGCACATTCTACTCTTTTTCTTTGACTAGCTTCTCTAGCTCGACTTCCATCTCCTTAAGCTGCACATTCTTCTCCATGATTAATTTCAACATTTCCTCCTTGTGGTATTCAATCTCGGCCATTTACTTCGCCTGTGGGTCTTTTGTCACAGGGATTTTCAGCTATTTCCCTAGGGAGGCTATGTCAGCGTTCTTCTTCTTGAGGATCTCTTTTGCTTCTTTGACATTGGATGGACCATATCCAATTTTCAACACCGGTTCTTCTAAGGACTTTATCTTATTATCCTTAGCCAGGGAGTATATTTTTTCCAGCTTGAGCTGAGACTGAACATTATTTAGGGAAGTCTGCAACTTTGCAACAGTCATGGAGGTATTGGGTAGGGTGGAGAAAATCATTTCTCCAGTCTATCTGTGCATATCCATATGATCAACTGGATGCACCTCTTTGATATCAAACTCAAATGTTGACCTTTTATAATTAGAAATTACTTTGGGTTGAGGCACCTGTGCCTGCAAGTATGCCATGTGAATCCTCCCTTTTTCTGTGTCAAAAGCAGAGACAAACCTATGCTGGGCTGTATATGTTTTCTTCCAGAATTGAACATAGGTACTATTAGTCAACATCTCATTTTTCTTCTTGATTAAGTTATACTTCTCAAAAATATTGAGTCTCGCAGACTCCTGTGAGGATTTGGTTGTCAATGTTGTATAGATATGCTTATTTGATGAGGAAGTGGACATCGTTTGCTGAATTCCTAAGAAAAATGGTGAATGTTGTCCCTCAACCATTATGGTGGACTGAATTTATTCTCCTCCAGACCTGTCAGGAGTATGACTAGTTTTGGGCCTCTTTCTGTAAACCTGGAAATCTTCTACTGAGACCTCTGTAACCAAGGGAGAGAGTTCCTTTCTGGGCCTTTTCTCTAATGGTACATGTGGAGTATTTGTTTGTGAAATGCTGGCAGGAGAAGGTTGATGTTCGGTGTCAATCAAGGTGTTTTCCTACCACTCTATTTGGTTCATGAATTTATCTATCTCTGGTTTAGGCACATGAGCATAGGGAGAAATCCAGTTATTTAATATGATTTCTGAAATATTTCCACATGGATCATAGTGCCAAGGAAAAATAGTACTGAACTTCATTTCTATTAACAACTTGTTGGCTTCTTCCCCTGTAGCTCTTCTGTTGCATATGAAAGAACGAATCTATCCTCTGATCCTGAGTTGTTATTTTTTCTTGAAAGACACAAAATGAATGTTGTCTGAATTAATCATCTGCCTGATATATTCCACAACGAATATCCTGACAGGAAAGTATCTGGGTATCTTGTAAGGGGCCAATTCACATCTGTAAACTCTAATCTCTGTGTGATCCTGGTACATGTACCAGTCACCCGTTTTAGCAAGGTCTGATAGGTGTAGGATCCTTTGAATTTCTTCATTTATTCTGTGTTCTTTTTGTCCACTTAGCATGCTTACCATTGGGTGGTAAAAATGATCGATGAAATGCTTAAAACTGAACTTAGATAAGTTCTTTTTCATTAATGATGTCCAGGATGTGACAGGTTGTGTATTACCGTCTTGGTCGAGCTTCTATAGGGAGAAGGAGAACTTCTCTGCTTGGAAAAATATGAACATGTATGCCAATATCGAGGAATACCTGAACATGCCCTCTGTAGAAAAATTGAAGAGCTTCTCATTAATGTTGTCAGCCAGAAACTAGATAAAATTGAACTGTGTAGTGGCCTTCTCTTCGGTGGATAATATGGATAGAAAACCCAGGACGGGTTCATCTATCCACTCATTTGAATAATATCCAAGCAGACAACATAGGGAATAAATAACTTTGTTACCTTTCACTGAGAAAATGGAAGAATGGTAGGGGGGATTCTTCTTGGGTAACTGGGCGTTTTCAGGGAGGAAAAGATGAACGATTTGCGCTCTTTGGGGGAAGGACAACTTTTGGTACATCTGGGTCAGAATTTCTATGGAAAAAGGGGAAAGGGAGTCGACTCTGGGTATCTACATTATCTGGTCTATTGTTTTTGGGGTAATAGTGAAAAGAGTCTCACCAGATGACGAAATGATGGCTCTTTGGATAGGGAGATAGTGTGCCTGGAATTTTAGAGCAAACTCAGGGAAATGGTAGGTTTGAGGGAAAATGTACAGTGGGAGATTAGACTCCCAGAGTCCAATATCGTCGATTTGGTCCATAAAAGTATCTCTGTGCCAAAAGTGCAATTCAAATAAGTCGAATTCGCACTTTGGCTCTGCAATTTAGTAGTCTTTATCAACCAGAGGTATTCGATCTAGGTCGATGGGAGGTGGGAGGAACAAATTCTCTTTGATCTTTGAAGATTTGGATTTAGGCACCATTGATCTGACTGATACCTGCAAATCTTAAAGAAACGGGTGTTAACTGTGTTTACTAGGCATTAATGG
>JASDQU011179228.1:0-26219 GCA_032191745.1 Picea mariana | reverse complement strand
AATGCACTCGTATTCTTGTTCCTAATAACATGCATGTGTTTTATTAGGAACAACGTGTGTTCCTAAATCCGATGGGTTATTTTTATTTCAAATTTTTTTAGGAGCGCGAACAAATTCTTGTACACGTGTTTCTCAATAATGTATGTGCAATATTAAGAATGCACATGTGTTCTTGTGAACGTCCCTTCGTGTCTTTCTCAGTGGAGGTTTGGGGTTTTTCGAACCTGTCACATCAGGAACGGGTGCATGTTCCTAGAAACACACACACATTCTTTCGAGTGCATGCTCCTGCTGACCCCCTTGACACTTTTTTGGCCACCAAATTTGTGCATTCACCCACATATATTTTGACAATTCTCATATGTCCAAAAGTCATCTTTCCTTTGCATTGTGTGAAATCTCTTAAATTAGTTGCCACTCCACCTCTCATATGTCATGACCTATTAATGATACACACATTAATGTATTAATGATAAACGCATTAATATATCATGTGTGTTAATTGATAATTTTATTGTCCTGATATCTCTGATCAAATTTTGTTTAGAAATCCTCACTCACATGCAATGGTGCTTGCTAGTATGACAAGAAATGATTCCCATAATTTTAGCATATCTAGATACCAATAAGGTCAATCTTTTGTTTGAGAAAATACTTCCCAAGCATATTTCATTTGGAATGTTTTTCCATTTAAATGAACCACATCAATAAATTCATATATCTCTCTTTTACAAGCTACAATATCAAACAATGGAAGATTTTCACCTCCATTACATGTTTTATGCTAAAAATGCAAAAAAAATGCTTTTAAGACAAATATTTTTATTATTTTCTCTCACATAAATATCTGATGGATAATGGAAAGGCCTAAACAACCTTTCTACATTAAAGAGATAAAGATTTGGAAATCTTGAATTGAAGCTCTCAACCAATGCTTTGTCATAATTTCATGTAAGTTGTATGCAACTCTCGAGGGAGCCATCAATGCAAGTTTCCATTGGTCGTGCCATTTTATCATCATGGATTGGAATATAAGACAAATCATTTCTATGTATAGTCCCCTCTTTATCAATATTTTCCGGGAAACCATCTTTAGAGTCTTTAAGGAAATTAGTAACATGCAATGAACCTTCTGTAAAAGAATCTATCTTACAAAAATATCTTTTAAGAGGATCTAATGCATGGTCAATAGTTATTCCAAGCAATGTGACATCCACATTGTCTTCTTGGAATTTTTTGTTTATATTATTCAACTCCATGAAAACATCAACAAACATATTCAAACAAAATTGAATTGAAAAATTCTTTGCCCTATGATACCATTAGTTCTTTCTTTGTTTCTTCCTCAAGCTCAAAATAACGAGAATCAATGTAACAAGTCTCTAAACCACTTGACCCTAAATATCCATCTAATACCATGTATTTGAATAAATTGTAAGGATCATAATTCCATTATCTCTAGTAAAGAAATGAATGCATTATTTCTCTTTGTTGAATTTTCAATCCAAGAGTATACTTTATTTTCTATTTTCTCAACATACAAAATTTTGGTATCTTTTTTGAAACATCTAATGCTACTAGTTATTCATGGTGTGAAATGAAATTAGTACCAATTAGATTTGGTACAACAATCTTTAGCAATGTGACAAATCCATTTTCACATCCAACCATAGATGAAGCACCATCAACGGAAACAGATATTATCTTTTCATTTTTTAACTGCCTTGTTTCCTTTAGATTAATCATGGTATCATATATAGTCTTTCCTTTTCCATCATGAAAACTAATAATTTTCATAAATTGTGAGATTGGAGGGACCAAGCATGTTAATCCTAGATAAGTAGAATACATAACAGGGTCGTGTTCCAAACCATTGCCTATAATTTCATCTAATATTTTAGAGGAAAATAGACTTTTTAACATTTTTCTAGATTGCGCCTCTTAAAGGTAATTTGATATACATTGAATAAATTCAGTGAAATAGTTTCATTTATGTAGGAAGAATACTCCACTCGAGAAGGACTCTTAAGTGTTTGTAAATTCATTTGAATATGAAATAAATCTTCATAAGTAGCATTTGCAATATCCTTCTGTGTAATAAAATATGAAAACTTCATGGTGGTTAACACGCTTTATTTTTTTCATTTATAGATTCACTATGTACTCTATAATGGGATTTTCCAACCTTTTAGGTTCATAAAAAAATTTCTAAAGTAATGTTTGACGAATATAAGATTTTGAGAGTTGTCACAACATTATATTGAATTGTATTACATCCATTTCCAATTATCCATGGACCTTGACCCATGTGTTTCTCACAAATTATGATTCAATTGAATATGATAATATTGGCATCTCTCAAACACAAGTCGAAGCTGAGCCAAATGATCTTGTCTCTTGCGAGAGTGAGAAGTGAGGTCATCAAGATAAGATTTTACTATATGTTTGAAATCACAAAAGGAATATCTCGTTGGAATGTAGCCCCAAAATTTTTAAGGCTGGAAGGCATCTTTAAATACATGAATGTACCCCAAGGACATGTAAATTACATTTTATGTTGATCTAGATCTAGTTATTGCCACAAAATCCATCCATAAAAGAAAATATTTTTCTTCCCACACACTCATCGATAATCTGATTGATAAATGAGATGGGTAAGTTGTACTTGGGACAAGCTTTATTTAGATACATAAAATCCATGAAAACAAAAATGGTTCCTTGCTTTTTATCAACCAAAATGATATTTGACACCCATTCAATAAGGGGAGATAGATAGGTGAAACTGGCCTCGAGCAATTTCTCTACCACTACCTCAATCATTGTTTCCTTCCTAGGGTTGATCAGTTCTAATTTATGTCAAACAAGTTTCACATTTTCATATGTTCTTATCTCACGTTCGATGATCTGGGGGTCTATGCCTAGAATTTCCTCGTAGGACCAGGTGAATACATCACATAATTCCTTGAACAAGGTAGTATAAGTGCATATCTCCTCTAGTGAGCGGTCCACACTAATAAAGATGTTTTCCATGATGTTAGGGGTTTGAGAGATGTCGATCTGAATTGTTTCTGATATATTTTCCATGTTTCCCTCACCATACACACCATGCTTAGCTAAAGGGTTCATGGGGCGATCAGCTCCTCCATTCAACATCGATAAAAAATATCCCTTATCAACACTACTAAGTTATGAGAGGAAATAATATTGATGATGTGGTCCCTCACAACGATTTTCATGCCATGTCATTACCTCAAGGATAACCTCATCAGAAGGTAAAATAATATCAAGGCAATCGAGCAAGTAAGAAGAATTCATAGCCCAGATGGGCTTCCTAAGTTGATCCACTTCTTTTGTCCAATAAGAAGTAGGATATTGATCCATAGTATCTTGTGAATCATTTGTTAATGAATCTCATGTAATTTACCCACAAATTACCAACTAAAAAATGTTTTTCTAGGTGCATTAAAACTCCTTTATTCTATTATACTTGATCTATTTGCAATTAAAACATTTTCGTTTGAATACGACATGTACTTATTTTTATTATCAGTAAATGAAATAAGGTGATTACCCTTTCCATGTAACTTGTGCTTATTCTTATTACTCAAAACATGTGTTAACATATGTCAAACAAGTTGAAGTGGGGCCTCTCCATAACACTATGAGTGATTCATGACCATAAGGTCTAAAGTAACTCTAGTCTAAAAGTTCTTATCTGTATTAGGGTACCCACCAAAGTATTTCACTAGAGTTCGATATTCAAATAGATATGGTGGTATCTTCCTCACATCCAACTGAAGGGATACTTCAGACTTTGTTATGACCATTCCAAACAATTCATCTTCTTTTCTTTATTCTAACCCCTTAGAAATTCTATGTATAACACAAACTTATTAAAACATTTATATTAGATGCAACCCATTATCATAACGTTTTTATATCCGAGGAAAAGTATTATTTGGTTGGATTTTTACTAGATCGCATATACTCGCATGTCTTACCTGAAGGGTTTACCGTTGGTTGCATACGATCTCCTTGCAACGTCCATACCCTAACTGGATGCGCATCCTAACTATCACACTGATGGGCATCCTCGTCGGTCTTCTTTTTAGGGTTTCCATAGTGGTTGGCGGGTCTTGACACAGACCATTGATCAACGACAAGGTCACCCAAGTACATATTCTAACACTGGGATTAGAAGCCCTCCTGGTGTGGAATGTCACCACCCTAAATATTACTGTCCATCGTGGAATCCATATTGTTTCATGACAGGGATTCAGACTAACAATGTTAGTGGGCTCAATTCATTGTGTAGTTATAACCTGTCCGTAAAAATTATTAACTGCTCTAGTAGAGAGTTATAAGGTTCTTCCTACACTATACAGTTCTAGGTTATCATGAACAATAAGGATACACCATGCACACATTTTCACATGGCTTGATTTCTCAAGGAATCCATCGCCATTTCTATTACGATACGCGAGTCACTTAGGTAGCTAATGTTTCATTCTTCCTTTGGCTCTTATGCATTTTCATAAAAACTATTTGCGTTAACTTATGAAACCCTACTCTGTGTGTAACCACCGACGACGAGGGGGGGTTCCTACTTTACGTAGGCAAAAATACGTTACACATCCAACTGGTTTCCTCCTATACCAGGTATTTTTAACAAAAACTCCATCACTCGAGTTAACTGTAGGATGTAAGGAACGATCATTTGTATTTTGAGCTTGTCTTTGTAACTAGTTTCTTTAAGATTGTTGGTTGGGGGGATTTATTCTCGTTACTCTTAACTTTTCAGAGTACTACTATCCAAGCTCTGTATAACAAACATATTTTCTAACTCATGGGGGCTTACGATTTTTTCTCTCCAGTGAGGCTAACCATGTGTTATTCAATGGTTTCATTTGTTTGTAAGCCATTTTATGCAAGCGGTTTCTTTTTAGTTTTATTAACTCAGGAAATCCTGAAATGTTATTTGGTTTGGTCCTCAGTCATTTATTTAATAAAATAGACTTGTATTTTATTGGAAATACTCATGGTGTACCTATCGTCGAACTCTTCCGTGAATAAAAACCTATTATGGTGATCCCAAAATTCCACCGAAAGCATCTTGTGTGAGTAATTGAGAAATATAACTCTCTTTTGGATTATGCTATGTATCTCCTGCATTCATAAGGAAAATGAGGTGGCATGAATTCCTGAACCCTTGGTTCTTAAGGTTGAGAAAATGTCTCCCTGGACTGACTGGGATTTACGTCGTCTGAGCCACAACATAAAGATTTTAAGGAAGCATCTGTGTTTGAAACGAGACTATTCTTTCCCCTCCTGCTTCCACGTAGAGATATGTCTATGGTTCCCTTCTATTTAACTTTCGTATAGGAGGTCAAGGTCGTGATACCTCTCTATTGATGTTAGGTTTAAAAGAAATCTTCCAGGTTCTGTTTTGAATACTCGATTCTTGTCTATGTGTTTTTGTCATCAAATCGTAAGTTTGAGCATTGTGACACCAGTGTCATGTAACCTTATCTGTACACTTTGATATGGAAAAATTATGTGGTTAACCTATCAAATCTCACTTTGTTAGCATAAAATAAATTTGAATGACCATAACTCTGTTCTTGAATGTATTCTTCTTTATTATAAATATGTGGTATTAAGAGGACATTATCTTGCAACCCTATTGGTTATTTGAGATGGTTATTTATGTGGAACATATGTTATATTGTGCGTATTTTGTAATTTTTGGTTAGGCAATATATATATGAATTACATTTTTTAGAATGTTCTGTCTGCTAAAGCACTCTGCGTAAATATTTTAATTTCCTTCGGTTACAAGATTAATGATGGGACCCCTGTTTCCATTGTGAGGGTACCCATCAGTCGTTTCAAGATCCACTCCACCCCTTCAGTCTATGGACAGTTTTCTCATTGACGCAGATGAAAAAAATACCTACAACAACCTCATGCTAAGTGTTTATTCCTTAAATCTGCAATGTTTAATTTTTGTGAATTCATCCTAAAAATTATTCTATCTTCGATATTTATTTTTTGTTGATTTATTACATAACTCTGTTTCTGATATTCTCAATAATCCGTTGCAGGAATTAATCGCTCACTGGCTTGGGGATTGACGAGGACACCTCACTCCAAAGGTATTCGAGTTCCAACTTACAATGTTGAAAGAAAATAACCATCCAGGTTTTGTTGAATTGATACAGGTTCCACCCTAGGATACTATTATTGTGATAGTTTTACACCAGGCTCCTATAAAATTTGGTTACTTGTATCTTCAACCCATAAGGGAAAGGACATAGGGGAAACCCCATATTGAAATTAATTCACTATTTAATAGTTAAATGGTCGCATATATTGTATCGAGTTTAAAGACTCGTTTAAGTATTGTACCGACTTTGTAATAGGTAGCATGTTTCATGTATTTATGTCACTGGAAATTTTCTTCTGAGATTACTAAAATGAAGTACTGTAACCTTCTACTACATTTAATACTGTCGGATTTAATGGAAAATACTTGTAATAGTCAATAAATATTTTTCTGTGTATTAGATATTCATATAGCATGGAAATCCGTATGGTAGAAACATATATACATATATGTATTTCGATTATGATACTCATTCAACATTTCGTTTGGTTACGTACAATTTAAATATTCTTCAAGCGAATATCTATACATACATTTATAACTAGAGATACAATATAGGTTCTACTTATCATGGTAATACATCTGTTCAAGGTATATTTATTGTATTCTATAAATTAATACACTGATATTTCCTATAGATCTACACTTAAGAATAGTCAACCTATAGCAATCTGAAATATTTTTAAGCATGTTTATACTTGAATATATATTCATACTTACTCCAAGTCTTCCTAATATCAACAATAAAATTGAAATGATATTTGTTTTCCCATTGTGGAATTCAGAGGGTACATCATTTGAATAGTAAATGTCTACACATTCACCAAAAACTATCACACATAGTAGTATCTTAGTTCTACTCACTGATAAATTCAAACTGTAAAAAAAAACTTATTCTACAATTCGTTTCATTTTTCCAGCCATTATCCAATAAAACAATTCATCAAAAACAATCAGTAGAGGTACATATCTGAACAAAGTGTTGGGACAACAAATGGAATATCCAAGTTCCACCCAACCATAGAACAAAACAACCAATCTACTTGCTTCGTTCACCCCCTAGACTGACCATGATTCCATGAGGGAGAACCCCGAAGCTCCTCTTTTGCTACACTCCTCTTTCAGATAAGAAATTATCCTTGCCTCACATTTAGCAAAAAATGCCCATAACAACAAGAGTTCTCCTTTTCCCCAACATACTAGGCAATGTCTTGCCTCCTCCCATATGCTATATATGCAAAAACATCTTGTGCCTTGGTCTTTTCCCCTTTGAAATTTTTGCAGTTGTACAAATCATTTTCAGGGGTTGCCAATGGCTAAATTCCTGATTTTCCACTTGTAAAATTCATCCCTGAGGTAGTTCAAGCCTGTTCCCCACTAATGGAGTCACGGTGAGTTGATCTCAACCTAGTTGTTCCATTTGTCCCTCGGCAATAAATATAAAAAATATTTGTATCTTAGAAGTGTCATAGTCAAATATTTGGTTTGGAAAATCAAATCTTTTCCCAACAGTCACAATAATTAATTACAATTAACCAAATTCTAAATTCAGAATTTCCATAAATGGAAATAATTTTCCAAATTTGAATTTGCCAAAAACAGAAATAAATTCCTAAGTGCATACACACTTTAATAATAATTTATTTTGGGGGATATTACATTCTTTCCCCCTTTAGTAAAACACTATCCTCAATGTTCATTCCTTTCTCGGAACAGGGTTGGATAAGATTTTTGCAAATCTTTTTCCAATTCCCAAGTGGCCTCTTCAGGGCTAAAGTGCGTTGATTGCTCTTTTACCTCAGCGACGGATTTGTTCTGTAGCACTGTTTCTCTCCTGTCTAGAATGCGCAGAGGTTCCATTTGGAACTTGCCTTCTGGTTCCACCTGCACCATGTTCCAATCGATCATGTGAGTAGGATCATGAACACATTTTTTAAATAAAGAAACATGAAATATATTATGAATTTTCAGATTTGCAGGAAGTGCAAGTTGATATACCATGGGTCCAATTCAAGCTATGATCTCGAAAGGGCCACAAAACCTGGGTTCCAACTTGAAAAAGTTCCCTATATTTAGTGAACTTCTTCTTTCTTTGACTTTTAAAGACACATGGTCCCCAACTTGAAATTCCAGGTGTCTTCTTTTCAAGTCCGCATAACTTTTATGTCTCTCCCGTGCCTCTTTTAAATTTTGTTGTACTTTTCTTATCGTATTATCCATTTCCTGGAGAATGTCTAGTTCCACCATGAGTCTATAAACTAGGTTATCCCAGCTAATCAGAGTGGTACATTTTCTGTCATACAATACTTTGAAGGGGCTCATCTTAGTCGATGTATGGTAACCATTATTGTATGAAAATTCCACCAAGTGCAGGTAGTCTTCCCACTTACTTAGTTTCATCCTTACGTACATTCGTATCATATATTCCATGAATTAGTTCGTTCATTCAGTCTTCACATATGTTTGTGGATGGTATCTTGTGCTGAAATTCAAGTTAGTATTCAACCCTGCAAACAGTTCTTTCCAAAACATAGATGTAAATTTTACGTCTCTATCCGAAATCACCATTTTAGGAATACCATGAAGTCGAAAATTTTCCTTCATGATTATTTCAACAATGTTAATAGTTTTATAAGTGTATTTTACAGTAATAAATGTGCAAACTTCCTAAGCTTATCAATTACTAGTATAATTGAATCATTCTATTTTTGAGTTGTGGGAAAACCTGCGATAAAATCTAGTGATATAGTCTCCCATTTCCATTCTGGTATCGGTAGAGGCTGCAACAGGTCGGCTGGGTGCTAGTGTTCATCCTTCACCTATTGAAAATCTAGGCACTTAGATAAGTATTCTGCTATCTCTCCTTTCATATTAGGCCAATAAAATAATTTCCCTAGTGTTGTTACCATTTTCTGATGTCTCAGATGAACATAATATGGCTTCTTGTGTACTTCGTCCAAAATTGTTAACTTTAGTTCAGTAGAATGTGGTATGTATAACCCGTTTTTGAATCTTAGTAGACTATTTTTGTCCAAACTCAGATTTGTTATGTCTAAATTTTCTATATTATTTTGTAAATCTTCCACTTTTTTAATGTATTTTTCAACATTATTACTTGCAACCTTTATCCTTTTCTTAATGTCGCTTTTTGCGCTGCTAATGTTCATCTCAAACAATCCATGAGTTCTTCTACTTAAAGCATCTGACACTTTGTTTTCCTTACCCTTTATGTGTCTTACCTCGAAATCAAATTCGCTCAAGAAGGCCAACCATCTTGCTTGCCTTGCATTAAGTTCTGGTTGAGTAAACAAGAATTTCACACCACTGTTATCAGTTAGCAACATAAATTTTATGCCCATTATATAGTGTCACCACATTTTTAATGCATGGATGACAGTCGCTAATTCCAAGTCGTGACTGACGTAGTTTAGTTCATTCTCTTTTAGTTTTCGAGACTCATAACAAATAATGTTTCCTTCTTGAGTTAGGACACCTCTCAAACCTTCTTTGCTCGCATCTACACAGACTGTAAATTATATCCGGGTCTGCTACCCTTAAAATTGGTGCAATTGTTAATAGTTCTTTTTACTTATTAAAAATATCATGACATTTATGTGACCATTTAAACTTGGTTCCCTTTTTCTGTAGGGATGCTATAGGGTATGCAATCTTAGAGAACCACTCTATAAATATGCGGTAGTACCTGGTGATTCCCATGAATGACCGGATGTCCACTACATCCTTAGGGACAGGCCATTCCATGATTGTTGTTATCTTCTCTGGCTCGACTGCAATACCTTCTTCAGATATTACATGTCCTAGGTACTATATTTTATTTTGATAAAAGTCACATTTGTCAAAATTAGCATACAATTTGTGTTTTCTTAAAGTTTTCAATGCTATCCTTAGATGTTCTTCATGTTCTTCTTTTTTTTTCAAATACACTATGATATCGTCAATAAATACCAAAACAAACTTATCGAAGTACATACTGAAAATGATATTCATTAAACACATGAAATTTCTCGGTGCATTAGTGAGACCAAACGGTATAACAACAACTTCATAATGTCCTTATCTCATCTTGAATGTTGTTTTAATTGTGTCTTCATCCTTTATTGTAACTTGGCGATAACCAAATCTTAAATCCAATTTAGAAATAAATTTTCCCCTCCCACTTGATCAAACAAATCATTGATTCTAGGTAGAGGGTATTTGTTCTTAACAATCATTTTGTTTAACTGTCTATAATCAATACATAATCTTAGAGTTGTCTTTCTTTTTAACAAAAAGCACTAGTGCTCCACATGGCAAGACACTTGACCTGGTGTATTCCTTGTCCAACAATTCTTGTAGTTGAATATTTAACTTTGTTAATTCAGGTAAACTCATTCAGTAGGGTGCCTTAGATATAGGGGATGAAATAGGTAGCAGGTCGATAGAGAAGTCTATCTCTCTTCTTGGGGGAAGTTCGAGTATTGCGTCTACAAACAAATCTCTAAATTCATGTAAGACAAAAAAATCTTCTAGGATAGGTTTGTTTTCTTTGTTTAGAAGATTTATCATTTGGATAGCATAAATCCAACAACCTTTACTCATGCACTTAGTGAATTGCATTGCTGAAATTTGCCTAACTGAGACTGGTTTTCGTATGCCTTGTACTGTCCTAACAGTGTTGTTTTTGTCTTTGTAAGTGAGTGATTTTTCATAACAATCCAAAATTGCTTTATCCCTCTCTAATTAGTCCATCCCAATAATTATATGCTAAGTCCCTAACGGTAGAATATTTAGATTTATCTTTGTGTTTTGACCACCTAAATTGAACTCACAGTCATAAATGAAATCGTTTACTCTTGTTTTTGTTCCTATTTCTAGTTGTACTAGCCAAGATTTTGTATGCCTTACTTTCTTAATTTTATTTGAATCCACTACACCAGGGGAAACATAACTCAAGGTAGCTCCTGGATCAATTAAAACATAAACATGATTATTGTTAATTTTAGCTTCAACTTCCATTATAGTTGAATGGTGGTCATCTTGTCGGCCATCCACAACTGCATTGATCCTATGTATGCTTCTGCCCACATCTCCCACCATAGAGACCTCTTGCAGGTTGTGAACGGTGGTCCTTGTTGTAGAACTTAGACATGGACAAATCCTCCTTAAGTGAGGTTCTATGCATTCCCATCATGTTAACGATTCTCTGGGGTTGTCCCCAAACTTCTTGGTTCCCAAATTGACTAGTCTACCTCCTCCTTGGGTGTTACGATTATTGGAGTGGGAATCTTTCCTTGGGAAATTCTTTGTTGCATTCCAGAAAGGGGTTGGTTGATAGCCCTTCTTCTGCTGGTTCATTCTATCATGTTTCTTATCTTTCCAAGCCTTGGGAAGCTCAGATCGTTGTTTGTATTGATCATAACACATTCGGGGCTTTCTAAAAACTTTGCTTAAGGTCTTGGGGTTGTCGAGCTCGATTTTGTCCTTATAGGACTGTGGTAAGCAGCTTAGGAACCACTGAATTTTTACTTTGTCGTATCAGATGTAAGGTGCAAACTTTAATAATTCTAGGAATTTGTTTATCAAGTCATCCATAGTCATTTGACTGATTCGTAGCTCATAAAATTCTTTGGTGTTTATTTCATAGTAACTTTCTGAAAAATAATGTTTATTATAGAATTTCTTGAAATCCGACCACTCCATCTGTTTTTCCTTTAGGCCCTTGGCCAACTTCAGGTCCTTCCACCATATACTTGCTTTCCCTTTCAGGATATAAATGGCCATTTCGACCTTGATGTTGCTGGAATAATTGTAGATTTGGAAATACTTTTTTATGTCTAGTAACCATGCTTCAGTCTCCTCCCTTGTCTTGGATTCCCCATCATAGGTGTATTGTTTAATTTTCTTAAACTCTCCTTCAAGGTGATCCACCTGTTTCCTCTTTCTTCTTGTGGTTGTTTTATCTTCTGCTGATGGTGTGCCTTCAAAAGAGTTGTCTCCCTTTTATGCTTCAGGACCAGAAATTTTGGAGGCTCTTTTGATGACCTCTTCTTCCTGTTGTTGTCTTTTGGGTTCTTCTTTGTTACTATGCTACACAACAATACTTCATTTATTATATACTATTCTTGTTGTGATTTTTTCAGTTTCTCATTGTCTTCTTTGAAAACTTACAGTTCCATAATAAGGTTTCTCATAGTTTCCAGAACATGGTTGGTGGAACTTCCTTCACTAAATGTTTTGTTAGTTTTTCATTAAACAAAAAACATGTGCTAAGAATAATTTTTTGGCCCTGTTTAAGGTCCAAGTGCTGTAACTTTTACTCTGGTACCATATGTAATGTACCCCAAAATTACCACCTAATTTTTTTTTTTCTAGGTGCATTAAAACTCCTTTATTCTATTATACTTGATCTATTTGCAATTAAAACATTTTTGTCGGAATATGACATGTACTTATTTTTATTATCAGTGAATGAAATAAGGTGATTACCCTTTCCATGTAACTCATGATTATTCTTATTACTCAAACCATGTGTTAACGTATGTCAAACAAGTTGAAGTGGGGCCTCTCCATAACACTATGAGCGATTCATGACCATAAGGCACTACTACATATTGTAAAAATTCCGACGTTTTATTTGCGGTGTTATGGACAAAATTGTCCATATTGTCGCAAAATAGAGGAAATTTATTAAAAAAAAAATTCATGTTGCCCGATAACGTCGCTCTTGCCACGTTGACATCTCTCTTGCCATGTTAACGTCGGTATTTCCACGTTAACGTCGCTCTTGCCACGTTTTCCACTGGAACGTCGCTCTTGCCATGTTTTCCACTAGAATGTCTCTCTTGCCACATTTGTGAAGATGTATGTCACAATTTCCACGTTAACGTCACTCTTGCCACGTTAACGTCGCTCCTGTCGGTCTTGCCACCTTCAGAACGTCTCTCTTGCCACGTTTGAAACGTCTCACTTGCCACGTTTGTAATGTCTCACTTGCCACGTTTGAAACGTCGGTCTTGTCACGTTTGAAACGTCTCTCTTACCACGTTTGCAACGTCTCTCTTGCCATGTTTGCAACATCTCTCTTGTGACGTTCGAAACGTCGGTCTTGCCACGTTTGCAACGTCTCTCTTGTGACGTTTGAAACGTCGGTCTTGCCACATTTGCAACATCTCTCTTGCGACGTTTTAAAGTTCGGTCTTGCCACGTTTGCAACGTCTCTCTTTCCACGTTTGAAACGTCGCAATATAGACGAAAATTGGGTCGTCGAAAAAATGACGTCATGTGAAACGACCTTTGAGGGGGTCTGAGGTTTGTCGGTGTTCCGACAATAGAAAGTGGCAATTGCGTCGAACACGCCGTCAGAATTTGACCCAAATGAAGTAGTGAGGTCTAAAGTAACTCTAGTCTACAAGTTTTTATTTGTCTTAGGGTACCCACCAAAGTATTTCACTAGAGTTCCATATTCAAATAGAAATGGTGCTCACTTCCTCACATCCAACTAAAGGGATACTTCAGACTTCGTTATGACCATTCCAAACAATCCATATTATTTTCTTTATTGTAACCCCTTACAAATTCTATGTATAACAAGAACTTATTAAAACATTGCTATTAGATGCAACCCATTATCATAACATTTTTATATCCAAGGCAATGTATTATTTGGTTGGAGTTTTACTAGAGTGCATAAACTCGCATGTCTTACCTGAAGGGTTTACCCTTGGTCGCATACAATCTTTTTGCAATGTCCATACCCTAACTGAACGCGCATCCTAACTGTCACACTGATGTACATCCTCACCAGTCTTCTTTTTAGGGTTTCCATAGTAGTTGGAGGGTATTGACAGACACCCGCGATCAATGACAAGGTCACCTGAGTACATATTCTAACACTGGGATTAGAAACCTCCCTGGCGTGACATGTCACCACCCCAAATCTTACTGTTTGTCGTGGAACCCATATGGTTTCATGACAGGGATTCGCACTAATAGTGTTAGTGGGCTTGATTCAATGTGTAGTTATAACCTGTCCATAAAAGTTATTAACTTCTCTGGTAGAGAGTTATGTGGTTCTTCCTGCACTGTACAGTTCTAGGTTATCATGACCAATAAAGATATGTCATGTGCACATGTTCACATGGCCCGAGTTATCAAGGCATACATCTCCATTACTCTTGCGATACATGAGTCACTTTGGTAGCTAATGTTTCATTCCTCCTTTGGATCTTATGCATTTTTGAAAAAACTCTCTGCATTAACTTTTGTAACCCCACTATGTGTGTAACCACCGATGACAAGGGGGGGTTCCTACTCTACTTAGGAAAGAAGACGTTACACATCTGAATGGTTTCCTCCTTTACTAGGTATGTTTACCAAAAGATTCATCACTCGAGTTAACTGTAGGATGTAAGGAAGGGTCATTCATATTTTGAGCTTGTCTCTATAACTAGTTTCTTTAAGATTATTGGTTGGGGGCCTTTATTCTCATTACTCTTAACTTTCCGGAGTACTACTATCCAAGATTTGTATAACAAACATATTTTCTAACTTGTGGTGGATTACAATTTTGTCTCTCCCATGCGGATAACCATGCATTATTCAAGGGTTTCATTTGTTTGTAAGCCATTTAATGCAAGCAGTTTCATTTTAGTTTTCTTAACTTAGGAAATCCCAAAATTCTATTTGGTTTTGTCATCGGTCATTTATTTAATAAAATAGACTTGTATTTTATTGGAAATACTCATGGTGTACCTATCGCTTAACTCTTCTATGAATAAAAACATGTTATGGTGATCGTAAAATTCCACCAAAGGAGTCCTGTGCGAGTAACTGAGCACTAAATATATCTTGTGGATTATGCTATGTATCTCGTGTATTCGTAAGGAAAACGAGCAGGCATGAATTCCCGAACCCTCGGTTCTTAAGGTTGAGAAAATGTCTCCCTGGACTGACTGGGGTTTACATCATTTGAGCCACGACGTAAATATTTTAAGGAAGCATCTGTGTTTGAAACGAGACTATTATTTCCCCTCCTACTCGCACATAGAGATATGTCTATGGTTCCCTTCTATTTAGATTTCATATAGGAGGTCAAGGTCATGAGACCTCTCTGTTGATGTTAGGTTTAAAACAAATACTTTGGGTTCCATTTTGAATACTCGGTTCTTGTCTGTGTATTTTTGTCATCAAATCGTAAGTTTGGGCATTGTGACACCAGTGTCCCGTAACCCTATCTATACACTTTGATATGGAAAAATTATGTGGTTAACCTATCGAATTTCACTTTGTTAGTGTAAAAGAAATTTGAATGACCAGAACTCTGTTCTTGAATGTATTCTTCTTTACTACAAATCTGTGGTATTAAGAGGACATTATCTCATAGCCCCGTCGGTGATCCAAGATGGTTATTTCTATGGAACATATGTTATACTGTGCATCTTTTATAATTTTCGATTAGGCAATACATATATGAATTACATGTTTTAAAATGTTCTGTCTGTTAAAACACTCTACGTAAATATTTTAATTTCCTTCAGTTACAAGACTAATGATGGGACCCCTATTTCCATTGAGAGGGTACCCATTAGTCGTTTGAAGATCCACTCCTACCCTTTGGTTTATGGACAACTTGCTCAGCGACGTGGAAGGGAAAAACACCCGTGCCAACCTCAAGATAAGTGTTTATTCCTGTATTAAATCTGCAATGTTTAATTTTTGTGAATTCATCCTAAACATTACTCTATCTTCGATATTTAATTTTTTCTGATTTATTGCATAACTCTGTTACTGATATTCTTGGTAATCCCTTCCAGGACTTAATTTCTTGGTGGCTTGGGGATTGACGAGGACACCTCACTCGAAAGGTATTCAAGTTCCAACTTACAATGTTGAAATAAAATAACCATCTAGGTTTTGTTGAAGTTATACAGGTTCCACCCTAGGATACTATTATTGTGATAGTTTTACACGAGGATCCTAGGAAGTTGGTTACTTGTATCTTCAATCCATAAGGGAAAGGACATAGGGGAAACCCTGTATTGAAATGAATGTCACTATTTAATAGTTATGGTGACATATATTGTATAGTGTTTAAAGACTCATTTAAGTATTGTACCGACTCTGTAATAAGTAGCATGTTTCATGTATTTATGTCACTGGACATTTTCTTCTAATATTACTAATATGAATTACTGTAACGCTACATTTAATACATTCGGATTTAATGGAAAATACTTGTAATAGTCAATAAATATTTTTCTGTGTATTAGATATTCATATAGCATGGAAATTCGTATGGTAGCAATATATATACATATATGTATTTTGATTCTGATATTCACTCAAAATTTCGATTGGTAAGTACAATTTAAATATTATTCAAGCGAATATCTATACATACAGATATAACTACAAATATGATATAGGTTCTACTTATCATGATAATACTTCTGTTCAGGGTGTATTTATTGTAATCTATAAACACATACACATGTATTTCATGTAGATCTACACTTAAGAATAGTCAACCTGTAGCAATTTGAAATAATTTTAAGCATGTTTATACTTGAATCAATATTCATACTTATGAAAAATCTTCCTAATATCAACAACAAACTTGAACTGATATTTGTTTTCCCATTGCAAAATTCAGAGGGTACATCATTTGAATAGTAAACTTATACACATTCACCAACCACGATCACACATAGTAGGTTTTTAGTTCTCCTTGCCTCACACTTAGAAAATAGTGCTCATAACAACAAGAGTTCTTCTTTTCTCCAAAATACTAGGCAACGCCATGCCTCCTACCATATGCTATATATGCAAAAGAATCTTGTACCTAGGTCTTTTCCCCTTGGGAATTTTCGTAGCTTTACAAATCCCTGATTTCTAGGGGCTGCCAATGGCCAAATTTCTGATTTTCCACTTGTAAAATTCAGCCCTGAGGTAGTTCAAGTTTGTTCCCCACTCATGGAGTCATGGTCGACTGATTTTAACCTGGTTGTTCCATTTATCCCTCAACAATAAATATAAAAAATATTTGTCTCTTACAAGGGTCATATTCAAAGAGTTGGTTGGGAAAATTAAATATTTTCCCAGCAGTCGTAATAATTAATTACAATTAACCAAATTCTAAATTCAGAATTGCCATAAATGGCAATAATTTTCCAAATTTGAATTTGCCAAAAACGGAAATAAATTCCTAAGTCCATACAGACTTTAATAATAATTTATTTTTGGGGATATTACATTGTAGTTGTATATAGTGGCATGGCTATCTCGACATGAAAAATACCTTCCATTGAATCAAATAGAGAGGTTAAAACCCAATGATCCATGAAGTACATTGTTCAAAATGAACTCACTTACATCATGGGGATCGAAGAGATTAATTGTTGAGATCAAACCAGAACAATGCTAATATATGACATTGGGGCTATGAAGTTAAGAGTCCCCATCAAGAAAGGATACATCTCGATACCAATTCTATCAGTTGTCATCTGATACTTTCCAACTAACATGACTCTGGATCCCATAGATTTTGCAAAGTTAGAGTGAGAAAATGGCATCTAGTTGATCATTATGATTTCCCCTTCATGATGGAAGAATAATAATAGAAAAACCGAGGATATGACAATCATCATCTCATATTTCCAACTTCATCCTAACAAAATGTTGTAATCAAGTAGACCATCGACCACTTCCACTTTTTCAAAAATTGTGCCATAGCCCCCGCCCCCCCCTCCCAACTCGATAGGGAAGGAGGAGATAATATTGTGTGGCCTAAAAGATCATCCATCGAATGCGGTGAGAATAGTTTCATATGAGGCAAACTTGGGAGAGCCTATGGATTACCAACAAGATAGTGACATAATGCATGTCAAAGTGCCTTCATCAACAATAATCGTTTCAATAACGTGCTTAGAATACAAGACATTAATTTGAAAGGAAACATGATATGGAAGGTGAGGCTTGACATCTATGGTGTCAAAATTTATTACCTATAATATGAAATAATCGATAGCTCCTATAGTGGAAAGCAATGTGCTCCATTGCGAAGGGAAACTATAGAGAACATCAAAGGTCAACATCGCACAAGGTGTGTGAGCCAAGTCCTAAAAAATAGGATAGTTGGGAATAGATCAATCATTGGGGTTATTCAAAGAACACTTATACATGCCTTTAAATATGTGTGACATTTCATCCCCCCTAGGATTCTCTATGTGAAGATAATTCAGAGGGTTGACAATTTCTTTTCCTTTAGAATATGATTTAGATTACCATAATTTGGGACCTTGGTCGACACAAAGACGTCTGTCCCACCATATGGATGAATGATGTGTTAACCTCAAGGAAGGATGCACCTTGGGTTCCCCCTTATGCATTTCCTCTGGAAGAGCCCACTGCCATATGATGTCCCTAAGGGAATGGATTAGTTAGCATAATAGGTGTTTGTTGTGTCAACAAACAATGGAATTCCTCCATTTTGGGGCATTGATGAGTGAGGTGTTATTATTTACAAAGTTTACATGGAATCCTGATATTTCTCTTCTCTTTCGTAGCCCAACCAACATTAGAATCATATTTATTAGAGATTTTACCATTATTCCCACTTGCTTTCTTATATTTATACTTCTTTAATCCTCTAGGTTGTTAGGTATGCTTCATATTCGTTGATTTCATAGAGTGTACACTCGACAACTGGAGAGTGAGAATGGTCAAAGTTGTTGCTTGATCGACTGTAGTTTGATGAATATTCATCTACTTCATCTCACTCGCAAAAAGATCTACGGTAGTTCTATTCACAGAACCAACAATGGCATCAACATGTGGTCCTGACTTTGGTTTTGTAGGGTTAGTACCCGACCATGGTGCATCCAAAAAAAATTGCACAGGATCCCATACTGAGAATGTATCAAATCCAACTATTGGGCCCTAAATATGACTTCCTCCTCAGAGGATACCCCCAAAGTAGATACATAATTGGATTTATATGGAAAGAAGGATTTCAGAAACCACTCCAAAATGAACTCATGAGGAATCGTGGCCTTGATCATCCTCTTTAACCTTTTCCACTCCTATATATGATCCAAGATGTGGGTAACTTTGTATTTCCTTAATGTGAACAATAAATTAGTGTTGAATTCATACCAGACCAAAATCTAAAAATGGTAGAGGAAGACCAGTGTGAGATCGTGAAAGGTGTCAAAATCCAACCCCTATAATTAGATGTACCACTTTGCAACAACCCCCATAAGAGTGTGTTGAAAGAGTTGTAATTGAATGGAGTCATCATTCAACGAATTCGACGAGCTCCATAGGTGAAATTTTGTAATGTGGTCCCCCAAATCATCACCATATTTTCCTTCGAACTAAGGAATGTTTGAGGGGAATTTGTTTAGTACCAAGGGCCAATTCAAATCATGACACACTAGGTCATTCATTAGTTTCAATAAATTTTCCAAGTTTAACGTTCCAAGAAAGGGAAGCCTCCGTTGTGGCCTTGAATTCCAACTACCGGGGTTGCGAGATCTGGGTTGGTTGGCAACTGGAAAATGAAATTGTCGATTGTAACTGGCACGAGGTTTCCATGAAGACCTTGCTGGCTAGCCAGGGTCTTGATAAAAACCATGAGGTCCCTGGTGAAAGGAAGGTAAATTTCCACCCATCGGGTTTCCATAAGACTGAAAATGGTTTCCCCTTGCTGACACCCCTTACAAAGGGAAATTCCCTTGCATGATATTTTGATGACTCTGGAAAGGGTTTTCCCCTACCGACATGCCAAAAAAAAGGAAAGGATTGTTCCTTAAACCACCAAACAATGTGAAGGGGTTTGAATTCGAAGGCATGCTAGCGGATTGAAATCCTCTACTGATCGTACCACTCCATCCCACAAATGGATTAGGCCAAGAAAATGGAAAATACCCTCTTTCGAGTGAAGGGATCAATGGAGGGTTATGCCCCCCACCCCAAGGAAAACATTCCAAATAAGCTGAATAAATCCCTTCACCAAAGTTAGGTTTCTGAGTGATGAGTCGAGAATTAGTCGAAACATTTTGCATTCCTATCGATGGCATCCCAAACGAAAAATCATTATAAATGAACGATGATGAAGGAGTGGCACTGGAAGGATGAGTGGACCCAATAATCAGTGGCATAGAGCTACTCATTAACAAAACCATCGTGGCTTGAGTCACATTAGTCATCTGGGCTGAAAGGTGAGAGGGTGAAATCCCTCCCCCAACTATAGTCAAAGTGAGGATCAAAGGGACCCGTCCATGACACATTTGAGTTGTCTTCCATAAAAGACCATTGAAGAGGACTATTTTGAGTGTTACCCAACTCAAAAGTTGAAATATGCACTAAAACTATATCGTCAACTCAATTAATGAAGGGTTCTAAGGTCTAATCTATTTCAATTCCCTACATTTCATCTTTTTACATCATATATATATATATATATATATATATATATATATAACAATTGAAAGTAAAAAAATATTATCATTAAAAAATGGTGTGTAATATTTTCATGAACCTTTTAAATTGAAAAAAATTACCATTATTATTATTATTATTAAAATTTATATGTAACATAGATTATATCAAAATATGAAGGAAATGGTAAAAATCATTTTGGATTTGATGAAATTATATATATATATATATATATAATTTCTATTTGTTTTACAATAGAGATATTATAGTCTATTAATCCATTTTTACTTTAAAATGCACAATTTCATCAATCTAAAATTATAATTTAAACAAAAAAATATAATTATGATAATCACAAAATAACTAAATCATAATTTTTTATTATCTAAATTAATATATATCAATCCTAATCGTAATGCAACCCAAATTACACTCTACATTATACCAATGATTTATAAAATAGGCCCCTCGAAATCGTTTTGTTATTAACCTGAAAGAATTTTAAGATATCAATGTTGATCTGCCCCATCATCAATTTACAATTTACATATGTTTAGCAGCATTTAATGTTCTTTTGATATTATGGTTCTATAGGATTTCACTACACGCCTAAAAGAATCGCCCAAAGCTGTTCAACATTTTGTGAAAGCTCTCATTCTTCCGATAACAAAATTCCCTCGTCATATTTCGCAGGCATCATGAAATTGTTGAAGAACGCAAAGTCAATGAATGGCTATGATTACCGTTAGGTTCCACGAAATTTCTCAATTGTGTACGTTAACAACAATCTCCGCGCAATTAGCAAAAGAAAGCAGTAGACATGAAACGACTGTTCTCTTTTTCCCTCACCGAGTAGTCGGTAGTCGGTATTTCACACGGGTAGTATAATCACTATGTACTCTATAATGGGATTTTCCAACTTTTAGTTTCATACAAATTTTTCTAAATTAATGTTTGATGAATATAATATTTTCAGAGTTGTCACAACATACATTATATTGAATTGTATTACATCCATTTCCAATTATTTATGGACCTTGACCCATGTGTTTCTCGCAAATTATGATTCAATTGAATATGATAATATTGACATCTCTCGAGCACAAGTTGAAGGTGAGCCAAATGATCTTGTCTCTTGCAAGAGTGAGAAGTGAGGTCATCAAGATAAGCTTTGACTATATGTTTGAGATCACGAAAGGAATATCTCGTTGGATTGTAGAGCCAACATTTTTAAGGCTGAAAGGCATACTTCAATACATTAATGTACCCCAATGACATATAAATTACATTTTAAGTTGATCTTGATCTAGTTATAGTCAGCAAATCCATCTATAAAAGAAAATATTTTTCCTCCCACACACTTCTGATTGATAAATGACATGGGGAAGTTTTCCTTGGGACAAGATTTATTTAGATACACAAAATCCATGCAAACATAAATGGTTCCTTGTTTTTTATCAACCAAAACGATATTGACACCCATTCAATAAGCGGAGATAGATAGGTGAAACCAGCCTTGAGCAATTTCTCTACCACTACCTTAATCGTTGTTTCTCTACCACTACCTTAATCGTTGTTTCCTTCCTATGGTTGACCAGTTCTAATTTATGTCGAACAAGTTTCGTATTTTCATACATTCTTATCTCATGTTAGACGATCTTGGGGTATATGCCTAGAATTTCCTCATAGGACCAGGTGAATATATCACATAATTCCTTGAACAAGGTAGTGTAAGTGCATATCTCCTCTAAAGAGTGATCCATACTAATGAAGATGTTCACCACGATGTTAGGGGTTCGAGATATGTCCATCTAAATTGTTTCTGATATATTTTCCATGTTTCCCTCAACATACACACCATGCTTAGCTAAATAGTTCATTGGGCACTAAACACCTCCATTCAACATCGATAAAAACTCTCCCTTATCAACCCTACTAAGCTATGTGAGGAAATAATATTGATGATGTAATCCCTCAAAAGGATGTTTATGCGATTTCATTACCTCAAGGATGACCTCATCAGAAGGTAAAATAATATCAAGGCAATCAAGCGAGTTAGAAGAATTCAAGGCCCAGATGGGCTTCCTAAGATGATCCACTTCTTTTGTCCAATAAAAAGTAGGATCATGATCTATAGTATCTTGTTGAATCGCTTGGTAAGCTATCTCAATTCTAGATAGTGGCATGACCATCTAGATATGAAAAAGATCTTCCACCGAATCAAACAAAGAGGGTAAAACCCAATGATCAATGAAGTATATTGTTCAAAATGAACTCACTTACATCATGGGGATCAAAGAGATTGACTGTTGAGATCAAGCCAGAACAAGTTAATATATGACATTGGGGATGCGAAGTTAAGAGTCCCCATCAAGGAAGGATACATCTCAACACCAATTCTCTTAGTTGTCATCTGAGAGTTTCCAACTAATAGGACTCTCGATCCCGAATTCAGAGTGAGCAAATGAAATCTAGTTGATCATTATGATTTCCCCTTCGTGATGGAAGAATAATACTCAAAAAACCGAGGATATGACAATCATCATCTCGTATGTCCAACTTCATCCTACCAAAATGTTGTAATCAAGCAAATCATCGACCAATTCCACTTTTTCAAAATTGGTTCCTCCCCCAACTAGATAGGGAAGGAGGAGATAATATTGTGTGACCTAAAAGATCATCCATCATCCATCGAATGCAGTGAGAAAATTTGGATATGAAGCAAACTTGGGAGATCCTATAGATTTCCAACAAGACAGTGACATAATGCATGTCAAAGTACCTTCATCAACAATAATCCTTCCAATAACGTGCTTAGAATACATGACATTAATTTGAAAGGAAACCTGATATGGAAGGTGAGGATTGACATCTATGGTGTCAAAATTTATTACCTATAATCTGAAAGAATGGATAGCTGCTATAGTAGAAAACAATGTTCTCCATTGTGAAGGGAAACTCTAGAGCATGTCAAAGGTCAACATGGCACAAGGTGTTTGAGCCAAGTACTCAAAAATAGAATAGTTGGGAATAGCTCAATCATTGGGGTTTTTCAAAGAACACTTATACACGCCTTTAAATATGTGTGACATGTCATCCCCCTAGGATTCTCTGTGTGAAGATAATTCTGAGGGTCAACAATTTCTTTTCCTCTAGAAGATGATTCACGTTACCATAATTTGGGACCTTGGTCGACACAAAGACGTCTGTCCCACCATATGGATGAATGATGTGGTACCTTCAAGAAAGGATGAACCTTGGGTGCCCCCTTACACATTTCCTTTGGAAGAACGCACTACCATATGATATCCCTAAGGGAATGGATTAGTCAACATAACAAGTTTTTGTTGCATCAACGAAAAGTGGAATTCCTCCATTTTGGGGCATTGATGAGTGAGGTGATATTATTTACAAAGTCTTCATGGAAACCTCATCTTTCTCTTCTCTTTCTTAGCCCAACTAGCATTATAATCATTTTTATTATAGTTTTTACCATTATTCCTACTTGCTTTCTTATATTTACACTTAATCAATCCTCTAGGTTGTTAGGTACCCTTCATATTCATTGATTGCATAGACTGTACACTCGACAATTGGAAAGTGGGAATGATTGAAGTTGTAGCTTGATTGAGCACAGTTTGATGAATATTCATCTACTTCATCTCACTCACAACAAGTTCTGCGATAGTTCTATTGACAGAACCAACAATGCCATCAACATGTGGTCCAAACTTTGGTTTTGTAGGGTTAGTACCTCACCATGGTGCATCAACAATGCCATCAACATGTGGTCCAAACTTTGGTTTTGTAGGGTTAGTACCTCACCATGGTGCATCCGGAAAAAAAATCGATCCCATACTGAGAATATATCAAATCCAGCTATTGAGCCCTAAATATGGCTTCCTCCTTAGAGGATACCCCCAAAGTAGAGACATACTTGGATTTATGTGGAAACAAGGATTTTAGAAACCACTCCAAAATGAACTCATGAGGAATCGTGGCCTTGATCATCCTCTTTAAACTTGCCACTCCTATATATGATTCGAGATGTGGGTAACTTTTTCTTTCCTTAGTGTGAACAATAAATTAGTGTTGAAGTCATACGAGACCAAAAGAAAAAAATGGTAGAGGAAGACGAGTGCGAGAATCGTGAAAGGTGTCAAAATCTGACCCCTATAATTAAATGTACCACTTTGCAACAACCCCCATAAGAGTGTGTTGAAAGAGTCATAATTTAATGGATTCATCATTCAACGAATTCAACGAGCACCATAGGTGAAATGTTGTAATGTGGTCACTCGAATCGTCACCAAATTTTTGTTCGAACTTAGGAATATTTGAAGGTAATTTTCCCAGGACCGGGGGCCAATTCATATCATGACACATTGGTTCATTCATTAGTTTCGATAAATTTTCCAAGTTTAACATTGCAAGAAAGGGAAGCCTCAGTTGTGGCCTTGAATTCCAACTATCGAGGTTGTGAGACCTTGGTTGGTCAGCAACTGGAAAATAAAATCCTCGATTGTAACTGGCACGAGGTTTCCATGAAGAGCTTGTTGGCTCGCCAGGGTGTTGATAAAAACCATGAGGTCCCTGGTGACAGGGATGTAAACTTCCACCCATCGGGTTTCCATAAGATTGAAAATGGTTTCTCCTTGCTAACATCCCTTGCAAAGGGAAAGTCCCTTGCATGATATTTCAACGAATCTGGAAAGGGTTTCCCCCTATTGACATCCCAAACAAAGGGAAAGGACTATTCCTTAAACCACTAAACAATGTGAAGGGGTTAGAAGTCATGCTAGAGGATTGAAATCATGCACTGATTGCACCACTCAATCCCACAAATGGATTAGGCCAACAAAATGGAAAATATTGTCTTTCGAGTGAAGGGTTTGATGGAGGGATGTGCCCCCCACCCCAAGGAAAACATTGCAAGGGATTTGAATAAATCCCTTCCCCAAAGTTAGGTTTCTGAGTGATGAGTCGTTTCTGAGTGATGAGTCGAGAACTAGCCGAAACATTTTTCATTTCTATCGATGGCATCCCAAATGAAAAATCATTATAAATGAACAACGATGAAGGAGTGGCAATAGAAGGATGAGTGGACCCAATAATTAGTGGCATAGATCTATTTACTAACAAAACCATCGTGGCTTGAGTCACATTAGTCATCTCGGCCGAAAGGTGAGAGGGTGAAATCCCTTCCCCAACTATAGTCGAAGTGGGGATCGAAGGGACCCTGTGTCTCTGACACATTCAAGTTGTCTTCCATAAAAGACCATTGAAGAGGACTATTTTGAGTGTTACCCAACTTAAAAGTTGAAATATGCACTAAAATTATATCATCAACTCAGTTAATGAAGGGTTATAAGGTCTAACAAAGCCTTTTGCTTCAAGATCTGAGATCAAAATTTATTTCAATTCCGTACATTTCATATTTTTACATTATATATATATATATATATATATATATATATATATATATAACAGTTGAAAGTAAACAAATTCTTATGATTAAAAAATAGTGTGTAATCTTTTCATGAACCTTTTAAATTGAAAAAATTTACTATTATTATTAAAGAAAATATATAACATAGATTATATCAAAATATGA